>CM067362.1:104833778-105010411 GCA_034401795.1 Chaetoderma sp. LZ-2023a | reverse complement strand
GCATGACACGTGTGTTGCCGCCATAGGTATATTTGTCTGGAAATTTAGACTCAGAGAGTGCAGGGATTGATTAATCATGATATGGGCAAAGTGTGGGTCGAGCATGGTTAGAGATGGGCGGGGCATAGATAAAACTGGATTCCCCATTATATTATGATCATTGAATAGTTAGATCAGCTTGTCTGAAAGGCCAAGTGAGCTTCTAGCACGGCGACCGTCTGTCTTTCTTTAACCATTTAACACTCAAATTTGTTCAATTTTCTCATGGAAAATTTACATTTGCAGACCAAGAGAAGACTATTTTTAAAGGTGTACCACTGGAATGACTGATTTGGTCATTCCAGTGGTAAAATTTTAAAAATAGTTCTCTCTTGTTCTGCAAATGACATTTCTCTAGGCCACTGCAGAGGCTGTTTTTTGGCCAGCTTAGGCATTAAAGGGTTATACGATTTCTCAAGAACCACAGGGTCGATTACAATTATATTTGGCAGGATGCATCCTTAGGACATAGAGATCCAAGTTTCTTCAAATAAGATTGATGGTGCGAATTTGGCCGGCTTCCATATTGGGTATTCTTTTTTCTTTTTTTTTAAATGTCTTTAAAAATTCTGAAACCGCTTGGTGGGTTGATCCCAAACTCAACAACTTACTGCTTCAACGGCCATTTGGATGACCTAGTTTTTCATGAAAACACTTTCTCCCAAGACGCTGAATGGATCGACCCGAAATTTGGCAAATATGATTATCGGCCCACAGAGCAGAATGTTTGGCACCTACTTAAATTTACTGGTATAGTCACAACCAGTTAACATTTGTACTGTGGGTTGTACTTGGCAAAAATCTATTCCTATGCAGGTTGCCAAAGTATGTATTGGAATGAACCTGGTAGATTCGCCAACACCGACTTTTAAGCCCAGAAGAATGCAAGTCAGTAGAACATCATGCGGATGATATACGTACATTGGTATCACATGATAGCACTCTTATCCTGTCGATGCAATGTATGACAGAATACATTGCATGAGGGACTGTTTGAGCATTTACCTCCTCTACATTATTCTCAGCTCACATACATCTTATGACAGACAAGCAATGACAGTATAGCAATTGCCCTTCTTTGCTGCAGCATTATGTAGATGGGCATGACTGCTTTTAGGTTGGTTCTATGAATTGTGATGGAAAATCTAACCAACCTTCCAATAAATCTTTCTTTTCTCAGTCCCCCATAGGCTGACTGGCTGATACCATTGACGTTCAGTAATTGTTTTGTTATCGCTTCTCTCATTACCTCCTTTGTCTGGATTTTGTGAAACATATGATTTTTTGCCCGAAAAGCATTTCTCATTCCTTGGAATTACTCCTAAAATGGATTGGATGTTTCTCCGCTCAGATTCTATTGTTGCCTTGTTGAAAGTCCTGCTTACTTCCAAGTCACAAGATGCTGTACTCATTCCACTCAGCTCCCAATACAGGTTGGTGATTGCAAGCATTTCATGATACATTAGCACCCACAATGTTACATAATGTTTTTCCTGGAACTGCCAATGTTGTCTGAGGAAGATTTTTGGGAATTGCTGATTGCTTGCTTTATGCCATTTCTGCTCTCATTGCTTTGCCACGTCCTTAGTCAGACTCACAATGATGTAATCTTGCCAATAACTAAGCTATATCTGTCGACAAAATGTCATTCAAAAGACCACCCTTCACTGAATGAGGAAACGTAGTAACATTGTATTCAGGGCGCAAATCAGAATTTCTTAAAATTTTTAAAAATTGCTTCAAATGTTGACATTTTTACTTGTTATTGAATGGTGTTAGCCCATGTTGGATATTGGTTTCGGAAAGTTTTGGCTTACTGGTTGTAGAGCCTACATGTTCCTGAAACAAAACTGTTACTGTGTCATGACTACCCCCATTCCATATAGGTCGGCCTCATCATGATCGAAGTTGTCAACAACATCCATGGTAAAACTCCCTATGTTGATCGAAGTGGGGGTGGAAATGGAACTGTCTCAGTGCTGCTCGCTACGGTGGATGATGCCATATCATTCTGATGAGCTCGTCCATAGCGCATGGAGGAGCTTTCCATGTACACGGTTTTGCTAGTGGTTTAACAGTATGGCACATTGAACATGTTAGCCCTGCAGGCAAGTTGCTAGCAAAACCGCAGATATGGATATACAGAGAAGGTGTACAGGTATTAAAACTACGGTAGTCTCGTCATTTGTCCGTTTAACCTCTATACGGTTGTCCGTGCCATAATTGTATTACTCCCTGCGAGGTATGCCTTCGAGGAGTATCCATCAATTTACAGATATGCATTGTGAGCTCAGCCATGTCAGTTGACTAAGCTATAGCGATCACACGCCATCTGCCACCCAGCCATCTGTTCGTCCAGCATAAACAAGTGGCATGTTTCATTATTTTGGGATGGATTGAAACCAACTTTGTGGCAAAATGATCATATTAACATCTAATATATGCATTGCAAAAATGAAGCTTATTAGATCTCAAACACTAGAGTTATCACCCTTCGAGATTTTCCACAGTATGAGATATAATGGGGAAAGATATTTCTTTAGTGCACTTTTCTTCGTATTTAGAGCTATTAAGTCGTAACCTGGTGCGTGGCTACAGTAGATATTTACCTCACCTGGTCTGAAAGGCTATGTGGTCTCATGACATGGTAACCGTCCATCCGTTGTCCCTCGACTTTTGTCTTAATATGCTAGTTACTTCTTAATCAACGACCTGATTTAAAGCAAATTTGTGTCAAAGGATCTTATTATACTATTGGTCACCTTTTCGGTGGTCATCTTGGTTTTCCAAAAATTCACGGAAAATCACTAAATAATGCTCCTGGTCAGCCTGACCTAGGTTCCAGATAATATAGGCCAATGGCCAAATTTGCCATTGGAATCAATGGTAAATTATTGTTAGCGTGTTCACCCATCTTTTAAACAATGTATACCAAGTCGTGTCACAATGTCCATATAGGCATCTAATATTTTCATTATGCAAAGGGGCTGATTCGATGACAAAGAGCAGAGTTATGACACTTCCAACTTTTCTGCAGGATTGTACCAACGGGAGACGATATTAACTAAGTGGACCATTCCATCACATTAATAGCTATTGAGTAACTTGATGGCTGAACATGCTTAAATTATTGGCAGGGTTGCAAGTAAGCATACTATTTCTCCTTCGATCAATACTCACCATTCTGTTACTTCTGATATACAGCTGGCCTTGACAGCGGCTCTAGGATTATAGACTTAGAAAGCTTTACCGACTCCTGGGAACCGGGTACCCGGCTCCCAACTGCCGAGTACCCGTTTACCATAGAGCTCATTCTTGTTTGCATAGCAACAAGAGCAATACATGCTTTTTGCATTAGGGATTTTAGTGTTTTAAATAATCTAAGTCTTTAATCGGTGATAGTTTGTGTGTTCTGAAAGGATTAACTAAGGACTATGGAGAATACCGCCCAAGACAACCAGGTTGTATTGTTCTTTATTATCCATAGTTAAAAGACTTAGGTCTCTAAATTTCGTTGTGTCGCATGTTCCAATTTCTGACCCCATAGAATCTGGGACGTGTGCTAACAACGATATATGCCAGACGATCGCCTTCTTTAACCCCCAACAGGCGATCGGCAGATATGAAAATAGGTGTTTGCTACGGTATTTCTAACACGAATATCGGCTGACGTCGTTCTCCGTAGAATCCGAGCGGGTGACGTCACACCCGGTCGCTCGGATGTTTATGTGAAGAAAAATTTTTTCATTAATTCGCGCATCTTATTCTGGGTGCTGCGTACTAAAAATGGTACCAGAAACTTTAGAATGATCAAGTTTACGTGCGATCACGATCGGTTTGCAATGATCGGTGGTTTCAAAATTCTTGAGTAGATGCGTGGTCTGCGGTTTTACCGTGTGAGACAGCAGTTTGTTATACATTTTGTTGTTTTCTTCACATATCGTGCTGCTTTCGTTAGGAGTATAATTTATATTGATTAGTAAATATACCCTGAATGCTATGCGATATGATTCCTGGAGCCGTTACACATCCTGGAGGATCTATTATGGGTGTGTTTGTGCCCGCCGCGTGCTTGTCGTCATAATCAATGCGATCGTTGTTGTAACGTGGCGGGGTGGGGTGCGGGGAGGTTACGGTTAATTTATGAGTCAAAATTATTTGAAAATTAATTGTCTGCCTTCCATCCGGGTCTCGTTCCGCTTGTTTATTGTAGGTTTGTGCTTATTTTATAGGCCAAGCCAGCCCCGCCATCATGTGACGACTGCCATAAGTTTGTCCGTGTAATGTTCAAGGACCATGTCTGTTTTAGGTGTTCCCTGTGTAATATAGATCATAGGTGTAATGTTTGTGCAGTGTGGTCCGTCGAAATGATGGTTAAGTTCCTTGCCCAGAAGGACTTGGCTGGGTCTGACGCGGGGTCAGGCGGTCCGAGAGGAAATCGTGGAGCGCCCGGTTCGGCCGGTGGGGGTGCTCCACGTCCCCAGCTGGAGGTGGCGGAGATGGCACCGCCGGCGTGGTTTGGTCCGGCTATGCAGGGTTTTCTGCATAGCGTTCTGCCCACGCTGGTGTCGTCCCTGCTACCAAAGGTTGGGGGGCAGTTTCTCCCCATGCCTGGTACGGATCCTGTCCTCGGACAGGATTCTGGACTGGTTACCGAGGGGGCCGTCTCGTACGGTCCCCTGGCAGGCACGTCTGGCTTCGGTCAGACGGGTTCTGTCTCTCTGCGGCCACCTCCGGGTGGTCCAGTAGCGGTGGCCGGTCCGTCAGGTATGGGAGCCGTCCGCCAGGACGTCTCCACGGTTGACTCGTCTAGTGACGGCTCTTCGGAGTCTGAAGACGAGGAGGCCGAGGAGGAGAGGTTGCTGCGGCCCGTGAAGCCGCAGGTGGAGAATATGGAGGTTGATTCCGTCCTGGACGGAACCGGCCTCCATTTGTCTGGTTTGGCGCAAGCCAGGTCAGCGGCTCCGCCTGCGGCTGAGGCCAATCCGTTACCTTGCACCGGTTCCGCGCGGCTTGGTTTGTCACCAGCCGTCATGGGAACGGGTGTGCCGGGCCAGGCGTGGTACTCACCTATCTCGCCTGGTCCGGCAGCCGGACGTGGGGTGCTGTTGGCGCCCGTGTCCGGCTATGGTTCCGCGACTGTTACGGGTCCGTACGGTTTTCCGTGCGGACCTACCCCATGGACCGGAGTGTTTCATGGGGTGGCGGCGGAACCGTGTGGTAGCGGAGTGCCTGGCGTGTCAGCCGTGGCTCCTTGCCGGGAGGCCGTGGCTGGCAGACCCGTGAGCACGTCAATGGGTGACGTGTTTGCGGGGGTGTCTTCATCGGAGGTAGATTGGTCAGATGCTCTGGCGTGGCTAGCCAGGGTTGACCCGTCTGTGGTTTCGGCCACGGCCGATGAAGATGCGCCCCGTCCGTCGGTTGCGTCGATTAGGACGGGGATTTTGCCCCGCGGCCCGGATCCAGTCAGTGGGACTGGATCCACGGTTCATAGATTTGTTGGATGCTATTTATAGCAAACAACTAATGACCAAGGGTCAGCTCCCTGCGGCCTCCAGGGAGGTGCGGGCAAGATGTCGTATTCCGCGGGGTGAATACGACAGGTATGGTGTAGTCCCGTCGGTCACGGAGGATGACCGATGGGTACTGGGAGTCCAGAGTGCCGGGTCGGGTGGCCCCGGTCCGGCACTAGTGGATAAGTCCCAGGTACACCAGGAAGAAGTCCTGTCCCTATGCGATGAGGGTGTGAGGGCAGCGATGAGCGCTGTCAATCACTCTTATCGTCTCCTTCAGTCGGTGTGGGCTGAAGCGGGGGCAGGCCACCCTGTGCCACCTGTGGCGCTCTCATGTGTTAATGACGGCTTGGTGCTGTCAATGGACGCATTGGCAAGGGTGCAAGCGCGAGTGACGAAGTCCAGGAGGCAAATGGTCATTGACCATATGCGTCCGGCTACGGCAGTCAGGGAGCGTCTTCTTGGGACGCCCCTGACAGGGCCTAGCATCTTTGGTGGCCAAGCGTGGGCCATCTTAGAGGACACCGCCAGTATCGCGCAGAATCGGTTAGCGGTAAATCTACAGCTAGAGCTAGTGCGGCAAGCGCACGCACTAGGGGCTGTGGGCAAACCGCTAACGGGGCAGCCTTCAAAGAAGCAGAAGAAGCATAAGAGCAAGGCGAAAGCCAGGCCTGTTGCGACTTCTGTTTCAGCTGGGTTCTCGGAGCCGGCGGCGGCGAAGAAACCCAGGAAGGTTGTAGAGGCGCCTACCCTCCCCAATGTTGCTCCTGACCGCCCTAGAGGCGGGAAGGGCAAGGGGAAGGGTACGGGTAAGGCCTCAAAGGGCGGACAGAAGGGGCCGAAGCGTACCTGAGGGTACGCAAGCTCCCTTCATATCCGCCTGGACCGCGCCTGTGCGACAAGAACAGCGGTGCCAGTTATACCCGTGGTGCCTAGAACGAAATGGTTCTCACTCTCTCTCGTTAAGAAAGAGGGGGGGGGGGGCGGACTGCGAGCCGGACAACCCCGTTAGACGTCGAGGCGTCTATGGTGGGTGGAAGGCTCATGCGTTTCGTCGAGGCCTGGCGAGGTGTGACGTCAGACAGTCTGGTCCTGGGATGGTTATCCCAGGGTTACATGCCGGAGTGGTGGGACTTTCCGCCACAAAATCTGTCTTTGGCACCTGTCTGGACACCCGTACCAAGGGAGCCAGACAAGTTAGAAGCCGTTCAAAAGGAAGTGTCGGGTTTGCTTCTGAAGGGAGCAATAAAACCAGCAAACCGGAACACTCCAGGCTTCTATTCAAACATGTTCCTTGTCCCCAAGAGCACAGTGGGATGGAGACCCATACTCAATCTCAGGCCATTAAATTGGTTTATCCATATGCCTCGGTTCCAGATGGAAACGCCGAGGTCGGTAATGGCAGGATTGAGGAAAGGAATGTGGTGTGTATCGTTCGATCTAAAAGATGCATATTTCCACATTCCAATGAATCGGAGTTGGCACAGGTTTCTGAGATTTGCGTTTCAGAATCAAGTATGGGAGTTTACAGTTCTCCCCGTTTGGCCTGTCGACAGCTCTGAGGGTTTTCACAAGAGTGGTCCTTGCGGTGACAGCGTTTCTCAGAAAAGAGAAAGTGGCGCTACACACCTACATAGACGACTGGCTGCTCAAGGCAGACTCGGCAGCCAGGTTGAACGTGGATACTGCTCTGACTGTGAAGTTACTTTCAGATCTAGGCTGGATAGTCAACGAGGAGAAATCCGAGTTGACGCCCACTCAACATTTCGTTTATTTGGGGATGCGATTCGACCTCGAGGAGGGCAGGGTTTACCCGTCAGAGCCCAGAGTGGTGTCTCTGTTAGCCATCCTCAGGCGTTTTCGAGTGGGAAACCACATTCAGGCGAGGCAGTTCCTTCAGATGCTGGGCATGATGGTCTCCATGGAGCAGGTTATCCCGTACGCTGCTCTAATGCGAAGACCTATCCAGTTGTATCTGATGTCTCTGTGGAAACAGAGAACAGAACCCCTGTCAAAACTGGTGCCAGTTTTGGAGCCGATAATATCGCATCTTCTATGGTGGAAACAGCGTCAGAATCTCCTAATAGGGGTTTCACTGCACCTACCCCACCCCCAGCTGTCCGTTTACACGGATGCATCGCTGGAGGGGTGGGGTGCCTGCCTGGGAGAACACCAGGTCTCGGGCACATGGACTCTCCCGGAGAGTCAGCTGCATATCAATCTGTTGGAAATGATGGCAGTGGAACTGGCGTTGGAAGAGTTCCTTCCGATGATCAGGGGCAAGGTGATATTGATACGGTCGGACAATTCGACAGTAGTATCATATATAAATCGCCAAGGCGGGACCAGGTCGCCCACCCTGTGCATCAGGGTGTGGCACTTGATTCAATGGTGCAGGAATTACTCGGTTGTTTTGAAAGCAGCTCATATTCCTGGCCGATTGAACATTCTGGCGGATGCTTTGTCTCGCAGACAGAGAATCTTGCCAACAGAATGGTCCCTCAACCCTCCAGTTCTACGACGGATCTTCGAGCATTGGGGCAAACCCAACATGGACTTGTTCGCCACAAAGGAAAATGCTCAAATCATGACATATGTCTCGCCGATTCCAGATCCAAATGCCGTCGATACAGACGCTCTGGCGATAAGCTGGAGAGGGATGCACGCTTACGCGTACCCACCCACCATTCTTCTATCGAAGGTATTGGTGAAGGTCAGGGAGGAGCCGTGTCTGGTCCTGCTAATAGCGCCGTATTGGCCGAGCAGGGCGTGGTTCTTCTAGATCTGCTGGTGGACAATTTTGTGCAGTTGCTCGAGATTCCGAACATAATCTCCCAGGCCAAGGGACGCTTCCTACACGAGCGTCCCGAAATGTTCAAATTGACTGCGTGGATGTTGTCAAACAACATTCTACGTCGGAAGGCTTTTCTCGACAGGCTGCTGATTTCATCGCGGCTGCGAGAAGGAGGTCAACCTTCAAGTCATATAACAACAAGGTTAACAGATTTGCAGACTGGTGTGAAGAAAAGAGTATTGATACTTTTCAATCCACTATTCAGCAAATAGCAGACTTTCTCTGTGAGCTGTTCTTTGCAGGACTAGCTCCCGTCACAATTGCTTGATACAAGTCAGTTTTGGCATCAGTTATCCCTTGTATAGCCAACAGGGATAGTCCAGAGGTGGCCCAGTTAAATGTGATGTTGAAGGGAATGAGCAATCTCCGCCCGAGACAACCGGTAGTCATTCCAGCCTGGAGTCTATCTTTAGTGCTTAATGTACTGGCCAAGCACCCTTTCGAACCATTGCGTTCGGCTAGTCTAAAGCATTTGACTCTAAAGGCGGTCTTTCTATTGGCAGCTTCCTCAGCTAGAAGGCGCAGTGAGATCCATGCGCTTTCGGCAGAGAGGAACCGATTTATTGTTTCTGGAGAAGGTCTGCGTCTTCTGCCAAGAGCAGAGTTTATGTCAAAGAACCAATCTTTGAGATATCCCGGCAAACCGATCATTATACCGAAGTTAACTAGGTTTGATCGTGATGCCAGTGTCTGGTGCCCGGTCCGTGCTTTGACTAAATACAAGAAACGGACTGACTCGTTACATCTGTGGATCTGCCATAAAAAGCCTTATGGCGCCGCATCCATGGATACTATCTCTCGTTGGGTGGTCGAATGCATTCAGACTGCTCACGAGATGGCGACTGGGCACCAGGTGCAGGGCGTAAGGGCACACGATGTTAGAGGAATAGCCGCCTCGACCGCCCTTTACAATGGTGTTCCGTTAGAGGACATCGTGGCCGTTGCACAATGGCACTGTGAGTCCTCATTTACGGATTACTATATGAGGGATGTGTCAGACTCAGCCAATCCACTCGCTTTAGCTGTTTTGAAATGATAGTTAGTGACCACACTGCTTTTCCCCTTTTTTCACTTTGGTAAGAAAAGAACCTAAAGCAGGCATGGTCAAGCGAGAGGATGTCAACCAGATTGTGTCACTGATGGCCGAACCGGTGAATGGTTGGAGGCGGTACGTCTGAAGTCTTGTTATCATAAGGTAATTCAATAAGTGAGAGTTTTTTTGTATTATATATATGTATCATGTTCATTCATCTTATATATTCATGCTCATTCCCACGCTAATACAAGCAATATGCAGGGAGTAGTTAACCCTCTTGGCATATTGGTGTTTTCACGCGAGATACATGTTCGTTAGTTCTCTCCCTTTTCTTAGGAGAAAAAAGGGGGGGGGGACTGTGATGCGAATGTGATTCGGTTCCGTGAACTTGACGGTCCTTTTAGGTCTCCGTTAGTCAAGTTTGAAGTCTAAAATCTTTCTCCAAGGGGCAAAATTAGCATGTATGGCTTGCCCCTTCCCACCAGGTTACTGATCAAATCTGGTGTATATCAGAAGTAACAGAATGGTGAGTATTGATCGAAGGAGAATGCAGGAAATGTCAATTTCCCTTTCTCCGAGATCTAACAATACTCACCATTCTGTTACGGACCCAGCCTCCCAGCCCCACGGAGGCAAGCCATAGTTTTCTCTTGTTTGGTGGCTATGCAAACAATATGAGCTCTATGGTAAACGGGTACTCGGCAGTTGGGAGCCGGGTACCCGGTTCCCAGGAGTCGGTAAAGCTTTCTAAGTCTATAATCCTAGAGCCGCTGTCAAGGCCAGCTGTATATCAGAAGTAACAGAATGGTGAGTATTGTTAGATCTCGGAGAAAGGGAAATTGACATTTCCTGCAATTTTCAGTAGTTTCGCAATTTCTTTTACTATTCCTATATTAGGGTAAAACCTTCCTATATTTCCTCGTATATTATCCCTCGGAATGTAGTAAACAGAATGTTATGCCTCTCAGAATATCTAGTTTTCAAATCTTCCATGGAGAATGACCATCCGCTGTGGAAAGCACCCCCTCACAGTTCTTCCTCTATATTGGATCCACCCTATAATAGAAGCTTATACAGAATGTGTTGTCAACTAACTTGAGTCGGAGATTGTCTCTTGGTGTGTCTTAAGAACCCTTTAAATTTTGGAAGAAAAGGTCATGGTCAAAGATATCCGAATTAATGTAAATTATTTTCTCTGAAAACAAAGAAAAATAGTTTTCCTGGATAACTTTACAATGAGTTGTGTTACACATTGTTGTTATACGAAATAGAGAATATGGTACATGCACATTTCATGACACTAATAACTGTTCCCTTAATATGGGGTCACCATAATAATACAATGTAGTTTAATATTTTAATGGCCAAGTCATCCTTTTCCATTTACATTTACAGTTCGAGGGAAGACATTAAAAAATGTGTTGATTGAAGTCAGTCATGCCATTGATAAATTAAAAAACGGTCTTACTGTACAGCTCTGTAATAACGTAGCATGTTTCCAAAACAAAATAAAGTGTACTACTCAATATTTTGAACATAATTGGATTGGGAGTAATGCAATGAGTTATGTTTCTTACTCAGCAACTTAGGCACTTACATATGTCCAAATCAAATTCTCCTTCTTATATTTATTTATAGATCGCAAATATCTGGTATAAGAATTAATCATTGTACACTGGTAATTTACTTTTAAGACACCATTCATATGTTAGTTTATTTCCTATTATTAGAGATTATTTTAAGAGAGAAGGATTGCTAGGGTTGTTTCCAAATTAAATTACCTAACTCCATGTTTCACCATTTGTTCATGGATTAAAGCAAATTGTAAGTTATGCCAATCTCAAACTGACAATATGAACATAAGCTATATATCTCGTAAATATTTGTTTGGTTATTGTGATTGAGTTTTTGTTTCATGGTTATTTTTAACAATTTATTTTAATGAAGATATATTTGCAGTTCATCACCCAGGTGAACATTATTGTCATTGATCCATTTATTATTTATAGTATATGAACATTTTGGAATTAGGTTGACTGGCAAATGTTGCTCCCTAAAGACAAAATATTCTTTAGTTTAATATCCCTTGTTATCACTCATTCAATTCTACATTATTATAAACGTCATAATGCCTGGTAAGAGTTGACTTAATATACACCTGTGCAAAAGTTAAGCACCAGCAAAAACAATAGAACGTAGAAACATGATGGTACAACTAGGCTGCCATACTTTTTGTCCCCGCGTTAGCTGACATAATTCCAAGTACGAAATGCACATGCATGCATGACTTCACGCCGCTTGATGTCCGTGCGTGGCGGGAAACAGCACACGTGTTCAGTTATGTAAAAGTCCAGTTTGAGGTGTAGAACATTACATACAGATTTAGGCGACAAGATTAGGAATTTTGTGTTCATGACCGTGGTTTATTTGTACAGAGAGAATTAGCTCTTGATTGTGAACCGCTATGGCAAGACGAAGGTTAAGTTATCGTGTGAAATGGCAAATCATAGGCATGCATACCACTGGTATGTCATGCAGAGAGATTGGCAGACAGCTGAACATTAACCATACTGTAATCAGTCGTTTGATTGCAAAACATGGGCAAACTAACGAGATGAAGGACAGGCCTAGATCTGGAAGACCGAAGAAGACTACTGCCCGTGATGATCGAGCCCTAGTACGCCTTGTTAGGAGATCTCCATTCACCAACAGCAGAGTGCTCAGCCAGCAATGGGAAACGCGCAATAGAGTGTCAATGTCTACCGTCAAAAGGAGACTGTATGCTGCTGGCATGAAAGCTAGGAGACCTGTCAGACGTCCTCTCCTCACTGCACACCACAAAGAGGAGCGTCTGAGGTGGTGCAACGAAAGAAGACACTGGAACATGAGATCCTGGAGACGGGTACACTGGTCCGATGAAAGTCGGTTCCTGCTTCATGCCACAGATGGTCGAACTCGTGTATGGAGGTCCAGACGCACGGCGTACGACCAACGTAACATCATGGAAGAAGTTCCATTTGGTGGAGGTTCCGTTATGATATGGGAGTGCATCTCATTTGATTGTAAGCTGGATCTGTTGACTGTACCTGGAACACTAAATGGACAAAGATATCAAGATTCCATACTGGATAGAGTTGTGGTCCCTCATTTTGTAAATCATGCACCTGGAACCCACCCTATATTCATGGATGACAACGCCCGACCACATCGTGCTAGAGCTGTGCATGAATACCTCCGCCAGAATGCCATCGAAACCCTACCATGGCCAGCAAGGAGCCCTGACATGAACCCTATTGAGCATATCTGGGACATTCTGGGAAACATGGTGAGAAGGAGGGATCCTCCTGTGCAGAACCTACAGGAATTAACAGACGCACTCCATCTTGAATGGCAACGAATACCACAATGGCGTATCAGTCGGTTGGTGACCAGCATGAGACGTCGTGTCCAGGCCGTCATCCAGGCACAAGGTAGATATACCCGATATTAATAATGACAGTCTCAAACTCGTGCACAGATGTTAAACTTCGTTTTCAGACACCATTAATGACAATCTAGCCACGTGTGTCAACTGTAGGGCAATAGTTGTCAGTTGTGTCAACGTAACCATATTCAGGCCTCGTTTTCAAGTTCAAACAAAAACATACAGTGTTTCCCCACCATCATAATCAGCATTCCTATAGTTGCATTATTACCTCTTGCACTAAGATGGATGGGTACATAAATGTTTATGCTATTGCTTTCTTCATAGCACATGAATATACCCTCGCATGTGCGTAAAAATAGGGTGGTGCTTAACTTTTGCACAGGTGTATATATATGCTATATAGAATCATTGGTATTTCGAATGGTTACAATGTATTATCATAAAACTTAATCAAGAAACATTATCTTCACATTTATCTAAATGTATAATTGTTTTATAAGTTATGGAAGGCCTTGATTTAAACATTTAAGTTATCCTTTAACTCACCAATTGTTAATTTTTCTTTAGGAATCCTATAAAAGACACAATTGTATATATTTTGCAAATAAATTTACTCTAAGTTGTTTCTCTCCAAGAAAACAGCCGTCTTCAATATTTTTTTCAAAATTTACTTCAATCCGGACCAGGTATCATGAGGAGGGTGTTTAATTCGCCCTTATATCAGGGAATAGCCAGGTTCTAAATGTTAGCCAATCAAATGCTGGTTGATTAACAAAAATCAGTGGGCTACCAACACATCTTTGCTTGACTGCTTCTTCATGACAGGTAGTTCACTTTCCAGCTCACCATTTGAAATTCTTTTCTAAATTTAGATATTTGTTTCCTGAAAATAAACAAATTATATTTTAAATAATTTACTAACATCTGCGTCAGATTTAGTTGTGCTATACAGGGTTGGCTGATTTAAATCAACCTGATTTAAATCACGATTTAAATCAAATAATTTATTTTAAATCATTGATATAAATCAACTTTTTTTCAAATTAAATTTGAATTAACTTTTTATCAGCTATTCCACATTTAATTTGATAAAGATATTTGCTAATCATTGTACACCATTATAAACAGCGTTGTTGCCTCTGGTCTTATCAACAGAGTGATAACAACTCAATCATCTTTCAAAGAAATTCTCATTGTACTAAGTCTTTTTTTAAATAAGATTATGTTGTTTTATAATCATGGTTTTTTTAAATTTCAAGACGACAATAAATTCAATATAATTAGTTCCTAGACACATAGATTCAGCTTCACCACTGCCAACCATCTGGTTCTAACTTGTATTATCAATAGACTGAAAATAATCACAATACACTCGTTACAATGATAATTATTTTTGAAAGAAAATCATGTATTTAAAATAAATCCTTTTGTCAAATTAAATTGTGTTCAAAATTTGTATCTGTTTTTCTAAACATCAGAAATTTTCTAAATTCAACAACCCATTGCAAGCAATACAAATCCCTTTGATTCCCGTTTTTGTTGAGAAGAAATATAAGGAATCTGGGCAATTCACTTGCCTGCTGCACAGGACTGAATTTATGTGCTTACATTACAGTGTTATGAATGATGGCAAATTATTGAAGTTTGTGTTTTTCAATGGATATAATTCAGGCAAATATTGGTGGATATTGACGAAACGGGAACGTGAGCTCTGTTTTACGACTATTCATCTAAATTCAGAATAATGTTCAAATCTGTTCAAATCCGTTTGAACATGGAAATCACGAATTCACCAATGCAGCTGAAAACTGTGTGCAATTCTTTGCATGACTGCAGCAGCTACTGAACTAGGCCGATTAGACCCATATAGATATTACATCAGCAATTTGTTAATCTGGCAAATTAATCACCAATTTGCTGTAACAATCTTCACATTCAACAGACAGCATCTTCCAGTTTGCTCATTTGTCTGTCTTAGTAACATTACAAGATTCTCTAACAATAAGATTTTAAGTTGTTATTTAGACTATTTACCCAGACGCACCAGACTGCATCTGGCCATAATTTATTTAAATTCATTTCATACCAAAATCAATTGATGTGCAAGTGTAACGCTAAGGCTTTAGATTACCCCAAATCTCTTATCTGTGACTTTAAAAGTCACACCTAAATTAAATCCCCCCAGATTAGCGAGCCCAATTTAATATACTACTGACGGCTATGAACATGAACTAATTAATTTACAGTCAATTAAATACTCAGGGATTGATGCTGTGACATTTGATGGCCATTCAGAGATCTTAAGGAGCTATTAAAACTAAAGTGGCTCGAAGTCTACCTCTCAGATTTCTCTGACGTCAAGGGGCATTGATGGATCCCGGACATGATAGGTGGTAAGCCAAAATAAGGTAAATCTAAAGCCATGAATGCCATTTCAATTTAAACCAGTTACAGCAAAATAGTACTGCAAAATATAAATAGTCCTACTTTGGATGGATATAAAATCCAAAATAGTCACCTAGCCCAACTTGAATATTGTTTTCAGTATAATAGCACTACTTAGATTTGATTGAATTATTTAAAAATGTGAAAATCTATGGGAACAGTCTCTCAACATTGGTTTTGATGTGAAATCCAAGATGTCTGCAAGACATTCTATCTTGAAAATCGATTTGTGCGAGATAGCTCTCTGTAGCTTTAAATGGTTGATGGAAATCCGTTGGAATTGGTGTGCTATCGTCCGTGGGGACATGGCAGCATCTCTATCAAAATTATCTGAAACGCAAAATCCAATAGGGCGACCAAGCAAATATTTTGAAAATCAGTTTCTATGAGAAAACTGCCTGATTAGGCTTACTAACGTCATTTAGGGCAGGTCATCAAGTGGTTCTCCTGGGGCACCAATGCAGTCATTTGCTAAGTGATGCATGGATGCATGTGCTTTCTCAAGTGGATATGCATACGTGAACAATGTACATTTAAAACATCATAAATAGTAAACTGAAATTATTGTACACTTGCACGATTTTTTTATTTAATCGTGAAGCTCGATTTATTTTTAAAATCATGATCTTTACAATGTAATTGAGAGAAAATCGGAAAATCTTCAAAGATTTCATGTTTGTTTGAAATCTGAAGTGTGTACTTTTCAATCGCATTTTAGCAATACATGAGTATAATTATAATCGATTTCATTGCGTTTATATTCTGCCGTACCATGCATGTGTTGAATAATTACTAATCACAACACAAATAGCTACGATAAACAAGCTAATGATAGCGAGGTAACAACATTGTCATTCAGAAAACAAGCTAGTTACGCTGTCGAATCGCCATATAATTTTCTTTCTTTCACTGCAGACCCTGAGTCTGTTGTGAAATATCAAGAATATAGTTAGTTGCAGAGTGTTAGACAATAATCAGCGAACATAATTCTTTTTAATTCTAGAGTTAGCAATTTCAATTAATAACTAGGTCAAGCGGTGTAATCTTTTTTCTTTATTGATTCAATTGTCAGTTGTCTACAACAACCCAAATTTTCATGTAAAATGCAGTGATTTTACATGAAAATTTGGGTTGTTGTAGACATTTGCAAGTGTACCACTCTTATATCTGTAGAGCCAATGCTCCTGCAATAGAATAATTGAATTTTGCTTGGAGAGCAACTGGAGGCAGTTCATATTTGTTTCTGCATTCTTTGTATTTAGTGTTGTCATCTTCAATTCCAAACCTTTGGCCTGGGTTAAACTCTGCTGTTGTACTGTATTCGACCCTGATGAGGTGGTGTCAATCGCAATATTCTCAACCGTGGTGGCAACTTGTCGATTTGTGACTGACAGTAAGGTGTGTGAAGTTGATAATGTGGTTGGAATGAAGTTTGGTGGTTGTGACTTGGCGTTTGGAACTGTTGTTGTTGAGGCCTCGCAAGTAGAGGATGATCGAGTTGATGAAATGGATATTGCATATCCGCTACATGATCTGGTATGATTGGTCTGTTTTGTTGGAATAACTGAGACTGATATGGTCTGTTTGGCTGAGGTGGATGTATTTGTTTTACACGTGGTATAATCATTTGTGGGTAGACTTATGTTAGTTGCAGGTCTACTGCAGCGGCCCTCTGTGTGTTTCTCCACTGTGTGTTTCTCCATCTTCTCTTTTCCCTTTTCCGATGGCCATTTTCTAAAAAATGCTGCTGCTGTTGTCGGTAGGATTGCTGAGAGTTTTGGCGATTGACATCAGATTGGCGCAAAGGTGGAGCAAATATGTTTTCATAATCTGTATGTTGACAGCTTTCTGACACCTTCGAGTTTGGAATCTGATGTATAGGAGCTGGAGGGTCATGCTGAGGCCTGGAGTTTTCCTGAGGGTAGTATGTAGTTGGTGAATAAGGCTGAATGTTGCGCTCTTTGACTACTGCAGGATGATGTTGCTCACTTCTTTCTTTCACTATCTCCCTTTCTAAATGACTGACTCGGTTTTCAAGCAGCTTCAACTCAAGGTCTGATACTCTTGAGCTAAATTTTTGGAGAGAACAGTTGCATACTGATGCATCATGCTGCGCCACACAGTTAGTAAACTGGTTATTAAGAGATGAACTAAGTTTGGCCTGATTGTTTGGCAGAGAACTCTCTGGAAGCTGTGGCTACTCAGACATAGCTGCTAGCTTTAGCAGTAAAGTACGATTACTCGTCTTGAGTTCAGTAATTTTATTTTCTAACACTGCTATAAATGAATGAGAGTATGAGTTCTGTTCCAGCTTGTTCTGAAGTTCGAATTCACAGGCGGCAACTTTCTGTTCAAGGTCTCGAAGCATTTTCTATTTACTATTCAGCATCTTCTCTTTGTGTTTAAGCTCAGCTGCTCGTAATATATTGTCATCATCGAATGGTTTCTGAGATGGCCTGCTACCAACTACTGCTGGTGAACGCACATATGCTTCCTTCGGAATCATTTCTTCACCAATGCCAGTCAGGTTAGTTTGATTGTTATTATTGATTTCTGTTCCCGATGGATCGGCTTACACGTGAGTAGGTACTTGTCCTACCGATCGTTCTTTTTGACTGACAAGATGTAATTCAGTTAGGTTAGGTATATTGTCCTTCTGTGTGCAGATAGCTTGTTCTGCAGCTTCCGTTAACATGATGGGAGTTGACTCATCTGTGAAACTTGTTTGATGAATGGTTAAGCATGCCAGACACTTGAAAAATACATCTGATTCAGTTCTCACTGTGTCATTTGGTTTCAGGTTTGAGCATCCAATATGTGTCCAAGATTGACAAGTTGTGCATTCTATCGCATAATCAGCATTTGAAACAACACCATCACATACCTGACAGCAGGCAAGTGTGTCTTTATCCTCAAATCCCGCCTCCAGGACACTGTGTTATTGTTGCTCAGTGGATAATACATGAGTTATCGGACTATCTGCAGCTGATGAGTCATTTCCTTGGTTGGAAATAGCAAACAGCTGCTTGGCTGGGCTCACAATATCAGCTGCAATATCTATATCTTTTACGCTTTTGGATCTAGATACTCTGTTATTTGACTGATCATCGAAATTCCTTGGTTTCTTCGATAAATCTACATTCTTCATTTTGATCAGTGCTATGCTACATTGCTGTCGGATGTAATTGATCTTTGTACGCGATTTACGTATATGACTTCATTACGCAGATAGGAGAATTCCATACGACAGCAGACGCTTCAAAGCGTGTTATATAGACATTTTGAAGAACCGTTCGTACCCTACGGAATAGGGGTCAGCCCATCGAGGCTGGATTTCCACATACAGATACAGGTACAGAACAAAAACAAGTACACATATTGATGCAAGGCATCAATGGTAAATAGCATGCCCGGAGCTTATTATAATTCTGAAAATAAACTCAACTGTTTCATGAAAAAATAAAGTTATATAAAGGCATACAAGCCACTTATGACAATAATATATGCGGACAAAAAACACAAAAGAAGCAATATTTCTTGCAAAAAGATATGGGCAGTATTACCTATGGGCTAGGAAAAGCAGCTTATATTTTTTATCAGTCCAACAATTTTTCCATCCATCCTTTTTCTCCAGGCAAAACTCCTTAACAGAGAGAGGAACAGACAAAATTAAGAGCAGCCAGTGATGAGAAAATTGCACTACTGCATCAACAGAGCGTAACAGATCAAATTTGGGTCATTAGGTATCTACAACTTGTAAAGATAAAGAAATCAACAGAACTGGCAACCCAGTCAGTAGGAAATCAGCGCAAGAAGCAGTACAGACCCTGACACCCATTCAAACATATTAAAGAAAAACTTCAAGAATATTTTAAACCTAAATCTTGATACCTTCCTAAACAGACGTGAAGAGCTTATTACCCGGAAATATATTGGTGAAATATACACTGCAATGCTAGTGAAATGCACAAAGCAAGTATATTTTTGATGCAATACAGGACCCCGATCTGTACCAACAGATAACCTTTTCAACAAAGTTAAGTGGCCAGGATAGAACCAATACCGTGAACTGCAGGAAATTTCAATTTCCCTTTCTCCGAGATCTAACAATACTCACCATTCTGTTACTTTCTGATACACAGCTGGCCTTGACAGCTGGCTCTAGGACTATAGACTTAGAAAGCTTTACCGACTCCTTGGAACCGGGTACCCGTCTACCATAAAGCTCATATTGTTTGCATAGCCACCAAACAAGAGAAAACCATGGCTTGCCTCCGTGGGGCTGGGAGGCTGGTTCCGTAACAGAATGGTGAGTATTGTTAGATCTCGGAGAAAGGGAAATTGAAATTCCCTGCATTCTCCTTCGATCAATACTCACCATTCTGTTACTTTCTGATATACACCAGATTTGTTCAGTAACCTGGTGGGAAGGGGTAAGCCATAAATGCTACTTTCCCTCTTGGAGAAAGATTTTAGACTTAACAACTTGACTAATGGAGACCTAGAAGGACCGTCAAGTTATCGAAACCGAATCACATTCGCCCCCTTTTTTCTCCTATGAAAAGGGAGAGAACTCACGAACATGTATCTCGCCTGAAACACAAATATGCCAAGAGGGTTAACTGCTCCTTGCATATGCACATGTATTAGCCTGGGAATGAGCATGAATATATAAGATGAATGAACATGATATATAGACATGATACAAAAAACTCTCACTAATGAATTACCTTATGATAACTGGACTTCAGACGTACCGCCTCCAACCATTCACTGGTCCGGCCATCAGTGACACAATCTGGTTGTCATCCTCACGCTCGACCATGCCTACTTTAGGTTCTTTTCTAACCGAAGTGAAAAAATGGTGAAGAGCAGTGTGGCCACTTAACTATCGTCTCAAAACAGCTAAAGCGAGTGGATTGGCTGAGTCTGACACATCCCTCATATAGTAATCTGTAAATGAGGACTCACAGTGCCATTGTGCAACGGCCATGATGTCCTCTAACGGAACACCATTGTAAAGGGCGGTCGAGGCGGCTATTCCTCGAACATCGTGTGCCCTTACGCCTTGCACCTGGTGCCCAGTCGCCATCTCATGAGTAGTCTGAATGCATTCGACTACCCAACGATAGATCGTATCCATGGATGCGGCGCCATAAGGCTTCTTATGACAGATCCATAGATGTCTATCGTTCGACCGTAACGAGTCAGTCCGTTTCTTGTACTTAGTCAAAGCACAGACCGGGCACCAGACACTGCCATCACGATCAAACCTAGTTAACCTCGGTATTATGATCGGTTTGCCGGGATATCTCAAAGATTGATTCTTTGACATAAACTCTGCTCTTGGCAGAAGACGCAGACCCTCTCCAGAGACAATAAATCGGTCCCTCTCTGCCGAAAGTGCATGGATCTCACTGCGCCTTCTAGCTGAGGAAGCTGCCAATAGAAAAACCACCTTTAGAGTCAAATGCTTTAGACTAGCCGAACGCAACGGTTTGAAAGGGTGCTTGGCCAGTACATTAAGCACTAAAGATAGACTCCAGGCTGGAATGACTACCGGTTGTCTCGGTCGGAGATTGCTCATTCCCTTCACCATCACATTTAACTGGGCCACCTCTAGACTATCCCTGTTGGCTAGACAAGGGATAACTGATGCCAAAGCTGACTTGTATCAAGCAATTGTGACGGGAGCTAGTCCTGAAAAGAACAGCTCACAGAGAAAGTCTGCTATTTGCTGAATAGTGGATTGAAAGGTATCAATACCCTTTTCTTCACACCAGTCTGCAAATCTGTTAACCTTGTTGTTATATGACTTGAAGGTTGACCTCCTTCTCTCAGCCGCGATGAAATCAGCAGCTTGTCGAGAAAAGCCTTCCGACGTGGAACGTTGTTTTATAACATCCACGCAGTCAATTTGAACATTTCGGGATGCTCGTGTAGGAAGCGTCCCTGGGCCTGGGAGATTATGTTCGGAATCTCTGGCAACTGCACTGGGTTTTCCACCAGCAGATCTAGCAGATCCGTGAACCATGCCCTGCTTGGTCAATACGGCACTATTAGCAGGGCCAGACACGGTTCCTCCCTGATCTCACCAATACCTTCAGCAGAAGGATGGTGGGTGGGTACGCGTAAGCGTGCAACCCCCTCCAGCTTATCGCCAGAGCGTCTGTATCGACGGCATTTGGATCTGGAATCGGCGAGACATAAGTCATGATTTGAGCATTTTCCTTTGTGGCGAACAAGTCCACGTTCGGTTTGCCCCAATGCTCGAAGATCCTTCATAGAACTGGAGGGTTGAGGGACCATTCTCTCGGCAGAATTCTCTGTCTGCGAGACAAAGCATCCGCCAGAATGTTCAATCGGCCAGGAATGTGAGCTGCTTTCAAAACAACCGAGTAATTCCTGCACCATTGAATCAAGTGCCACACTTTGATACAAAGTGTGGGTGACCTGGTCCCGCCTTGGCGATTTATGTATGATACTACCGTCGAATTGTCCGACCGTATCAATATCACCTTGCCCCTGATCATCGGAAGAAACTCTTCCAACGCCAGTTCCACTGCCATCATTTCCAACAGATTTATATGCAGCTGACTCTCCAGGAGAGTCCATGTGCCCGAGACCTGGTGTTCTCCCAGGCAGGAACCTCACCCTTCCAGCGATGCATCCGTGTACACGGACAGCTGGGGGCAAGGTAGGTGCAGCGAAACCCCTACTAGGAGATTCTGACGCTGTTTCCACCATAGCAGATGCGATATTATCGGCTCCAAAACTGGCACCAGTTTTGACAGGGGTTCTGTTCTCTGTTTCCACAGAGACATCAGATACAACTGGATAGGTCTTCTCATTAGAGCAGCGAACGGGATTACCTGCTCCATGGAGACCATCATACCCAGCATCTGAAGAAACCGCCTCGCCTGAATGTGGTTTCCCACTCGAAAACTCTCGAGGATGGCTAATAGAGACACCACTCTGAGCTCTGACGGGTAAACCCTGCCCTCCACGAGATCGAATCGCATCCCCAAATAAACGAAATGTTGAGTGGGTGTCAACTCGGATTTCTCCTTGTTGACTATCCAGCCTAGATCTGAAAGTAACTTCAGAGTCAGAGCAGTATCCACGTTCAACCTGGCTGCCGAGTCTGCCTTGAGCAGCCAGTCGTCTATGTAGGTGTGTAGCACCACGTTATCTTTTCTGAGAAACGCTGTCACCGCAAGGACCACTCTTGTGAAAACCCTCGGAGCTGTCGACAGGCCAAATGGGAGAACAGTAAACTCCCATACATGATTCTGAAACGCAAATCTCAGAAACCTGTGCCAACTCCGGTTCATGGGAATGTGGAAATATGCATCTTTCAGATCGATCGACACACACCACATTCCCTTCCTCAATCCCGCCATTACCGATCTCGGCGTTTCCATCTGGAACCGAGGCGTATGGATAAACCAATTTAATCGCCTGTGATTGAGTATGGGTCTCCATCCCCCCCCCCTCCCCGTGCTCTTGGGGACAAGGAACATGTTTGAATAGAAGCCTGGAGTGTTCCGGTTCGCTGGTTTTATTGCTCCCTTCAGAAGCAAACCCGACACTTCCTTTTGCACAGCTTCTAACTTGTCTGGCTCCCTTGTTACGGGTGTCCAGACAGGTGCCAAAGACAGATTTTGTGGCGGAAAGTCCCACTACTCCGGCATGTATCCCTGGGATAACCATCCCAGGACCAGACTGTCTGACGTCACACCTCGCCAGGCCTCGACGAAACGCATGAGCCTTCCACCCACCATAGATGCCTCGACGTCTAACGGGGTTGTCCGGCTCGCGGTCCTCTCCCCCCCCCCTCTCTTAATGAGAGAGAGAGAGAGAGAGAACCATTTCGGTCTTGCCATGGCGGGTATAACTGGCACCGCTGTTCCTGTCGCACAGGTGCAGTCCAGGCGGATATGAAGGGAGCCCTCGTACCCTCAAGTACGATCCACCCCCTTCTGTCCGCCCTTGGAGGACTTACCCTTACCCTTCCCCTTGCCCTTCCCGCCTCTAGGGAGGTCAGGAGCAACCTTGGGGAGGGTAGGAGCCTCAACAACCTTCCATGCTTTCTTAGCCGGCGGCGGCTGAGAAAAACCAGCTGAAGCAGAAGTCGCAGCAGGCTTAGCTTTCGCCTTGCCCTTATGCTTCTTCTGCTTCTTTGGAGGTTGTCCAGCTAGCGGTTTCCCTACAGCCCCTAGTGTGTGCGCTTGCCGCACTAGCTCCAGCTGTAGGTTGACCGCCAACCGATTCTGCGTGATACTGGCCGTATCCTCTAGGATGGCCCACGCTTGGCCACCAAAGATGCTAGGCCCTGTCAGGGGCATCCCAAGAAGACACTACCTGACTGCCGTAGCCGGACGCATATGGTCAATAACCATTTGCCTCCTGGATTTGGTCACACGCGCCTGCATCCTTGCCAATGCGTCCATAGACAGCACCAAGCCGTCATTCACGCACGAAAGCGCCACACGTGACACAGGGTGGCCTGCCCCCGCTTCAGCCCACACCGACTGAAGGAGACGATAAGAGTGGTTGACAGCACTCATAGCTGCCCTCACACCCTCGTCGCATAGGGACAGGACTTCCTCTTGGTGTACCTGGCACCTGTCCACAAGTGCTGGACCGGGGCCACCCGCTCCAGCACTCTGAACCCCCAGGACCCATCGGTCATCCTCCGTGACCGACGGCACTACACCATATCTGTCGTATTCCCCCTGTGGAATACGACACCTTGCCCGCACCTCCCTGGAGGCCGCAGGGAGCTGGCCCTTGGTCGCAAGTTGCTTGCTATAAATAGCATCCAACAACTCTATGAACCGTGGATCCAATCCCACTGACTGGATCCGTGCCGCGGGCAAGATCCCCGTCCGAATCGATGTAACCGACGGATGGGGCGCATCCTCCTCGGCCGTGGCTGAAACCACAGACGGGTCCACCCTGGCTAGCCAAGCCAGAGCCTCGGACCAGTCTACTTCTGAGGAGGAAACACCATCCTGGTGGACGGCTCCCACACCTGATGGACCGGCCACCGCTACTGGACCACCCGGTGGCCGCAGAGAGACAGAACCCGCCAGGCTGGAGCCAGACGGACTGCCAGGGGGCCGTACGAGACGGCCCCCTCGGTAACCAGTCCAGAACCCTGTCCAAGGACAGGGTCCGTACCAGGCATGGAGAGTAACTGCCCCCAACCTTCGGTAGCAGTGACGACACCAGCGTGGGCAGAACGCTATGCAGAAAACGCTGCATAGCCGGACCGAACCACGCCGGCGGTACCATCTCCGCCACCTCCACCTGGGGACGTGGAGCGCCACCACCGGCCGAACCGGATGCTCCACAATTTAACCTCGGACCGCCTGACCCCGCGTCAGACCCAGCCACATCCTTCTGGCCAAGGAACTTTACCATCATATCGACGGACCACACTGCGCACACATTACAACGATGATCAAGGTTACAGGGTGTACACCTAAAACAGACATGGTCCTTAAACACGACGCGTACAAACTTATGGCACTCATCACATGATGGCGGGGCTGGCTTGGCCTATAAAATAAGCACAAACCTACAATAAGCAAGCGGAACGAGACACGGATGGAAGGCAGACAATTAATTTTCTAATAAATTGACCATAAATTAAATGTAACCCTCTCGCACCCCACCCCGCAACGTTACAGCAAAGATCGCATTGATTATGACGACAAGAACGAAGCGGGCATAATACACCCATAATTGATCCTCCAGGATGTATCACGGCTCCAGGAATCATATCGCATAGCATTTAGGGTATATTTACCAATCAATATAAATTATACTCCTAACGAAAGCCGACATGATATGTGAAGAAACAACAAAATGTAAACAAACTGCTGTAGCACACGGTAAAACCGCAGACCATGCATCTCACAAGAATTTTGAAACCACCGATCATTGCAAACCGATCGTGATCACACGTAAACTTGACCATTCCAAAGTTTTCTGGTACCATTTTTAGTACGCAGCACCCAGAACAGATGCGCGAATTAATGAAAACATTTTCTTCACATAAACATCTGAGCCTCACGGGTGTGACGTCACCCGCTCGGACCCTACGGAAAACGACGTCAGCCGATATTTGTGTTACAAATACCGTAGCAAACACCTATTTTCATATCTGCCGATCGCCTGTTGGGGTTTAAAGAAGGCGATCGTCCGGCATATCTCGTTGTTAGCACACGTCCCAGATTCTATGGGGTCAGAAATTGGAACATGCGACACAACGAATTTTAGAGACCTAAGTCTTTTAACTATGGATAATAAGGAATTATACAACCTGGTCTTCATTGGCGGTATTCTCCATTTTATCCAGTTATATCCTTTTACGAACGCACACTATCAAATCACAGACAAGACTTAGATTTTCTTCACAAAAAAAACTTAAAATCTTTCCTGCAAAGAAAAAACGTGGCCAGCTCTTGTTGCTATGCAAACAAGAATGAGCTCTATGGTAGACGGGTACTCGGCGGTTGGGAGCCGAGTACCCGGTTCCAAGGAGTCGGTAAAGCTTTCTAAGTCTATAGTCCTAGAGCCAGCTGTCAAGGCCAGCTGTGTATCAGAAAGTAACAGAATGGTGAGTATTGATCGAAGGAGAACTAGATTTCTCCAATTAAAATGATATAGTAGAAAACATTCTGACACGACCCAGTGGGAAACAGCCACAATCGTGATCTGTTTCATTTAGCTATCATATCTATTAAACGATATCTTTACCGGAAACAGTGACAAACTATTAAATCAAATATCGACAAAAAGGCCAAAATCGGCCTCAACCGTTGTAATGATGACGATCTTGTTGACCATATGTGCAAATGTTATGGTATTAGCCTGATAAGTTAGGTTCTACCAGTATACGCGGCTAATAATATGGGATATATAGAAATATTTTCACATTACTATAGTAAATATTTGGCGGTAGAATTATTACAATATTTCGCACAGCACGAGAACATAATGAGTTCTACATGGCCTTATGTTCGAAAACTGGCTACAACGCATGTAGAGATATTCTGGTTCCGATTATAGTACATTATTGGAATTTGACAATGGTGTGCCACTACTAAATTGCATATGACGAAATTACTGTATAGTAAACATTTTTTAAACCTTTGATACTTTATTAGCGTATTCGTATCTAACCATGTGGGCGAACTTCTGGGGTCGAACCTATTGCAAACAGTGGAATTGTTACATTGCTTTGTCATGAGAACTTACAGACCAAGTTCGAGTTTGAGGCGTACGCATAAATTTTTGTTCGAGTTATGCCCCATTTCGACCTATGAAATACAAAAAATAATAGTTTTCCGCCCTTTTTCTCGTGGTCTTTCAAGATATTCAACTGAGAATTGGTACATTACTTTATTATGAGAAACTACAGACCAAGTTCTGGTTTCAGGAGTTTGTGTCATTTTTTGATGGAGTTATGTCCCCTTTTGACTTACAAACATATCAGCTTCCAAGACTTTTTCCTTCTCCTTCACCATATATAACTGAGACTTGTTACAGATCAAGTTCGAGCTTCAGCTGCTTTCAACAATTTTTAATGAAATATTTGACTGTCAATCTCTAAGGATTTATATCACCAGGTATGAGACATGTATTGCAAAGCAATACTTACAGAATGCTTGTTTACATACTTCTCAGCACAGGTTCGATCTGCCAAATGTAGTGACCAATAGTCGAGTATTTGTCGGTCGAGCGCAACATTTTTGGATAAGGTAGTTGTAGGTGTGTTTGACCGACAGATAGTCATTAGTCAACTGTAGTAAACTACTGTTTGCGCGTTGAATGACGCTGTATTCCGTTGTCGCCATCTTTACTAAATCTGTCGTCAAGTAAGCTTAATTTACAGCTCAAATGTTATAAGTTCTGCCACCCCAGCAGCAATGCGGATATGAATGTGTAATTTCAATTGCGTATGACTTTATTTAATCAAAATAGTACCGAGGCCTCTTCTGTTAATTGGTATTTCATCGATTGTCAATTATTTTTTCTGCCTATTATATAATTGAGTGTAAAATAAAATAATTGAAAAATCGATTTGATAGAGCAAAAATCGATTATTTATTTTAATCGGGCATAATTTAGTGAATGTTTATTAGTAATGTCAGTGATCGGAAACATCTGACTGCTACAGTTTATGGAACAATATCTGCCTCTGAAGGCTATAGGCTGGTGTTGGAGGCCATTCTGCGAAAAAATGTAAAAAATTAATTACTGTTTATTCATAATAAATTCACAAAATTTTGATGTAAATTTTCACAAATTCTGCCGAACGTTAGTCAAATAATTCTCAAAATATTCGACCTTTCTAACGCTGGAAAAATAGGGAAACGTCAGACATAGGCACTACGGATGAAATCTATAGCATAATAAAATTAAAATAATATGGCCATTTCGCAAAAAAGTGCAAAAATGGACTTACTGTTTTTCATAGTAAATTTACAAATTTTTGATAATATTTTCAAAAATTTCTGCCATTTGTTTTGGAACTAATTTGGCTTACGGCTGTTGGTGTCTAAGGCTACAACAACCCACAGTCAAATGATTTTCAAAATATTCAGCTTTTCCGATGCTGGAAAATAGGGAAACATCTTAGATAGGACGAGCTCTATATAATTAAAAGTTAATCTAATGTTAAAATTAAATTGGTGCCTTTTTACTGGCTTGAAAATCTGGGCATACGCGCCAGAATCTTAAAACCATTATCCAATGGAAATGATGGACAATAGATTCCAAATTGACTTCATTATACTGAGCAGGGTTATTCCTCACGTTCAGCCGATCAGAGGACTGGTTGATATACTTTGTTCTATTGAGCGTCTTGCGGTCAATTCATAGGCCTACTTAGTTGAGGTCATCATAACCTAACTAGGAACTAATTTACGAAATTGCGTATTCTGTTATTTTTTCTAGAAAATCAGTTTTTAGCAAATTATTTTTTTGTTTTATTAATATTATTATTATTTTTATTATTATTATTATTATTATTCAATTTAAGAAAGCTATACTCCCCCCCCCCCCCCTCTCTCTCTCTTTCTCTCTCTCTCTCTCTCTCTCTCTCTCTCTCTCTCTCTCTCTCTCTCTCTCTCTCTCTCTCTCTCTCTCTCGCTCGCTTTGGGGAATTCGGATTTAATCGAAAACGCATTTTTAAAAATACAAGATCGATTGTCGATGTTTCAAAGCAAAAATCGTGCAAGGCTACTAAGTGCAATTAGAAAATGCTTAAAAATTGTAATACAGTTATTAGTCCCACTACTTAGTTAGTTAAATCTAAGTAGAAGTTGCGAATCCTATTTAGTGAAGCAATCATACAATACACCATTTCATAATTACATATGCACCTGTTGCGGAAATTCGCTTTTCATAATTTGAAAAAAAATAAATAAAGACAACAAATCTGGTTTAAATAGAATAAAATGTGATTTAAATCAAATAAATCTGAGGCTTTTTAGATTTAAAAAATCAGTAACCATGGTGCTATAGCTTCTGGAAAGTTCCTGGAACCGAATTATCACAAATAACTTTTCTACGTTTACAAATGTTACTAATTTCCATACAGACAATCAACTTGACGAACACGGCTCGCCTAAAACCATTCATAGTCAGGTTGTATTGTATATCAACCCAACCCAGCACACGGTTTCACAAACATACATGGAGAATAGTATAGATATAGAATAGGCTTGTTATCCTCATTGACTAAATATAATAGAACCACCCATGTTGAATAATTATTATATGCTACTCATGTGTTTATGTTATTATATATCAGTTTTGCTTCTGAACTTAAAAATAAAGTGGAACCAGGCTCTTTTCTTTGATGCATTGCATCAATATGTGTACTTGTTGCTTTCAGTGGTCGCGATCGATTATTTAAGATTAATCGTGATTAATCGATTAATCAACATGGACAATGGTATATATCAAGTTCAAGTTCAAGATTATTTATTTTGATATAGAATATACATTTACAGTTTCCCAACAGGTAGTCCACCAAAGGCAGAGCCTATGGGGCGGTGGACCGCCACATATAACATATAACAACAATATAGGACATGAGAATACTGAATACATACGGTTAACATGTTATAGTCCTATATATACATATAGTTAACTGTCTCGCTGCCAAGCCTCTGCAGTCTACATTTTCCATGAAGCCTAACTCAGGGTATGCCGAGTACCTCTAAAAACAATTTGACCGAACGTTGTCGGTGGCTAAGCCACAAGCAACTTTCAGTCAAATTTTTCTAAAATACTCAGCCAATCCAGAGTCATTGCCAATTGGAATTATTGTCCGCTGGCTTCCAGCAGTCCAACAGTTAATAGACGTTTGACAATTTACATTTTTACAGGGAAAGACATGACAGAGGGATGTGTGCTTATCTTGCTTAAGTTAATAATTCTATATTACATATTCTTATTATCAATGACAAAGTATTAATTTTTTTTTTAGGCTGTGATGGTAGAGGTAGTTGTTTGGTAGTTACCATTATGACAGATATTATTATTATTATTATTATTATTATTATTATTATTTGTTCTGGTGACTGGGTGCAAGTATGAGAATAGCATGCCATGATGGTGAGTGTTTTCCAGAGTCTAGTAGGTTTCTATAATCTTCTTTTTGATATTCTGCTTAAAGTACTGTAGCTTTATGATGTCTGTGCGTGTGCTTGTGTCTGTATTATTCCATAACTGAATTGCTTTGTATGAGGGTTTTTGTTGTGCTGCTTTTGTTTGGTGGTGTGTTGAATGGAGGTTACTTCTTGTTCTTGTGCTGTGAGGATGCAATTGTGTATTGAGCATAAAAATGTTAGATAAGGATGAGGGTAAGTTGCCATTGTGGAAGTCCCTTAAGATTGTGTATAGTTGGAGCCCTCCAATGTCCTCAAGTTTTAAGACCTTTTCTGATTTAAAGATATCCTGGCCACCTGCTGTTTGTGAAAATAGTTTAATAGATTGCTTTTGCTGGACTGAACCTTGCGGAACACCACAAACTATATTTTTGTATTCAGAGATGGCCCCATTGAATTGTACACACTGTTCCCTGTTTGGCATGTAACTCTGTATCCAGTTCAATGCAGTACCTCTTATTCCATAGTATGCAAGCTTTTGCAGTAAAGTTGTATGATCAATTGTATCGAAGGCTTTGGAAAGATCTAAGAATACACCTAGCGTATGTTCATTATTCTCAAGGGAGGTTGATAATTTTTCTATCATATCCACAATGGCAAGCATAGTAGAGTGTTTTTCTCTGAAACCATATTGAGAAGGATATATGATTGAGTTTTTGTTTAGATATTTAGTAATTCTACTAAAATACAGTTTTTCTAAGAGTTTTGAGAAAAGTGGAAGTACCGAGACTGGCCGATAATTTAGCTTTATATATGGGTGTCACACATGCAACCTTCAATCTTGATGGAAATACTCCTTGTGTAAGTGAGAGATTACAGATGTGGTCCTATGGTGTTAGTATTTCTGTTACAGTGTTTAAAAAATTTCCATTTGAAATTATCGATTCCAGCACTTTTAGCTGTGTTAATTTGCATTAGTATTTTGTAGATTTCGTGAGTATCTGTTGCATTTAGGAAAAAAGAGTGTTGATAACTACCTGTTAGAAAGTCCTTTATATGTATGTTCGAGCTGGGTTGAATTTTTTGTGATAAATTGGGACCAATGTTAGTAAAATACTCTATTTCTATGCTATTTCTTTTTTGTCGTTAATGACTCTATTATTATAAATAAACCGTGATGCTTCAGTATTGTGGGTTTTTTCTTATTTAGTAATGATTTAATCAGTTTCCATGTTTCCTTTATATTATCTTTTTGTTCATCAAATTTATTATGAAAATAATTTATTTTTGCCGTCCTAATTATCTGATTTAGCCTGTTTCTATATTTCTTGAACTGTGAGTCATTATACTTTGTCGGATATTTAATAAAATTCAGATATAACTTATTTTTCTTGTGACAGGCAGCTATCACTCCTCTTGTAATCCAGGGTTTAGTATGAATGACGAAAGCTGCAATGATATTTAGAAATGTCCATTTGCAGGCCAAGAGCAAACTATTTTTGAAAATGTATCACTGGAATGCCTGGCTCGATACTTGAACCAGTCATTCCAGTGATACATTTTCAAAAATAGTTTTCTCTTGGCCTGCAAATGGACATAGGCCTACATTCACTGAGCAAAATAGCAACGTTCAGGAGCGATCGCATTAAATAGTAATTAAATTGCAGGTTTTGAAATATTTTATGCAGGAGAAATCATTCACGATTATTCGATTATTTAATCAGTTTCAAGCAAGCGTCATATTCAAGAAGTTTGTAAAGTTTCTTTTATATATTCCCTGTAGAAGCTATCGAAGAAAACCCGCAATCTTCGTGGATTTTTTCATAACAACGAACGAATGAATGAATGCATTGATTTGTCAGGCTGCATCCCTTCCACCCCATATCAGGCATACATAATAAAGTTCATTAACACACTCCAAATGAAAAAAACCCGGAAATCACAATAGGACCGAGTTCCGAGACGCGAGTCTGAACCCCGTCAGTTCTCTACATATTCTATGATTTTTATATATTGGATAGCTTGTTGGTAAAGCGTCGTTATATTTCGTAGTTGGGGTCAAACCTTGTCATCTACTCAGCTACATCACATGGGTAGACTTCGTCCAATGTGTGCTAAAGCGACAATGCTTATTGTTTCAGTTTATAGTCACGTGCTTTCGGATGCACTGGCGTAGAATTCACCTTTCCACTTTACTCCATCCATCATGTGACGTCATAATCAGCTACGCGTCGTGTAGGATGATGTTATAATCATTACGGAATAAATGATTCTATGTGGCCCATCGTTAACTCTTAAATGTCCGACACATTTTACGAATTGTATCTCTCCTATATAATAAATATGCTGTTGAATATTTTGAAATTAATTTGACTGGACGCATCCAGTCGAATTAGGTTCAAAATATCCAACAGCTTACATGCATAGTTTTTAATTGATAGTCAGGGAGTTCGGAGATCGATCTTCTATTTCATATGGACTAGTATAGTCCTAAGCATCGTATAGAACACATCTGTGAATGGTTTTTTAATTGGATAAACCCTTATGAATGCAAAGGTCATTTTAAACAAGAGCCATCAGAAGACAGCATATCCACACACACACCCCCCCCCCCCCCCCCCATCCCGGATCCAAACATTTCAGATAAACATACATCGTAGCTAAACTGTAATTGTGTTGACATATCTTGAAATGATTGCCAGAGATGGACGGAACCGACAGACTGACACACATATATATGTAGGGATGTACAGGCATACGGATAGCACATGCACATCTTCAAGTGGTAATGAGAATCCTTACTAAGTTTCAATAGAATCACAGCTAAATTGTAGAAGTTGTGTTGAAAAGAAATGATTGGTACTGCAGTTTATCTATTGGCTTAAAGGTATTTAAAGGGAGATAACGCTGTAATGAATAATCTTCTGGCCGCGAAAAAAGCACATGCACATCTTCGGATGGTAATGACTAGATTTACCATGTTTCAAAAGAATTGTAACTAAATTGTAGGAGTTGCATTGACAAGGATGGACCGACAGACGAACATACATTTTGGGCATATGGATGGATGTACAAGTATACGGATAGCACATGCACATCTTCATATCGTAATGATAAAACTTACCATGTTTCAAAAGAATCGCAGCTAAACTGTAGGAGTTGCGTTGACAAATGATTGGCAGTGCAGTTTATGTATTGGCTTTAAGATATTTAAAGGGTGATAACTCTGTAATGAATAATTTTGGGGCACGAAAAAAGCGCATGCACATCTGCACATGATACTGATAATGTGCACAAAATTTAAAGTTAATCCATAGAGACCTCTAGGAGGAGTTGCGTTGACAAGAAATGATTGTCAGAAATGGATGGAGTGACAGATGGACATACATACATTTTGGACTGATGGATGGACCTACAGGTATACGGATAGCACTTGCAGACCTTCACGTGGGAATGATAACACGTACCAATTTTCAAAAGAATCGGAGCTAAACTGTAGGAGGAGTTGCGTTGACAAGAAATGATTGGCAATGCAGTTTATGTATCGGCTTTAAGATATATAAAGGGGGGATAACTCTGTAATGAACAATATTTCGGACGCGAAATAAGCACATGCATATGCGCATATGAGACTGATATTGTGGACAACATATTAAGTTAATCCATTGAGACCTCTAGGAGGAGTTCCGTTGACAAGAAATGATTGGCAATGCAGTTTATGTATCAGCTTTAAGATACATAAAGGGGGATAATTCTGTAATGAACAATATTTTGGACGCACACATGCACATCCACACATAATACTGATAAGGTGGACGAAATTTTCAGTTAATCCATTGAGACCTCTAGGAGGAGTTGTGTTGACAAGACGGGGACAGACGGACGGACGGATGGACAGATGGACATGCTGATCGCTATATCCACCCCCACCCCGGGTCTGGAAGGGGGAGGGGGGGGGGGGGGTGGGGTGGGAGGGTAAAAACCTTAACCTGGACACAAAAATTATTCTAAGTTCAAACACGAAAAAACATGGAAAAATCAATATAATTTTGATGCAGGTTGGCCCTAAGCATGGTATAGAACACAAAAATCGGATGAACCCTTATGAGTGCAAATGTCAATTAAAAAAAAGCTTAACCAGACGCCAACACCGACATTTTTCCACCCTCTCCCAAAATCTCTTTTTTTCCAACTTCATGATAAGTTGAGATAAAAAAAAGTGTGCTTAGTGATGTCACTGACAGATGAGGGGTCAATAGGATATATTTCTAGCTAATCCAGACCCATTTCAAGCTAAGCCCCGCCCATATATACTGTTTGTTGAAATCGATTTGAACCATTGCAACCTGAATGCCCAGAATAACGGTAATTTCATGGTAACTAAACGGGTAAGCTGCTCTTATGACAGTAACATCTCTCAGGCAAAATAATTTCAGAATATGCAACAGTGATTATTACATTGTAAATTAATCAAAGGCATTCATTTCGTACTAACACACGAACAAAGTGTACCAACATACGTAATGGCTTTCGCCTTGCCCCTGTTCTTCTACTTCGTGGAGGCTGGCTGTATGACTGGCGGCTTGGATGCAGCTCCTAGTTGGCGCACCAGCTCTAGCTGCATATTCACCGCCAGTGGACTAGGCGCGATGTTAGCCGAATCATCAAAGATGGCACACGCTTGGCCACCAAAGATGGTTGGCCCATTCAGGGGGGGGGGGGCAAGTAACCGGTCCTGGACGGCCGCAGCTGAATGCATATGGTCTAGGACCATCTACCTCCTCGACTTGGTAATATGTGCCTGCACCCATGCCAATGCATCCATTGACAGCACAAGGCCGTCATTGACACAGAAAAGCGCTGCAGGTGGCACAGGGTGGCCTACCCCAGCTTCAATCCACACAGACTGAAGCAAATGATAGGAGCGATTCACAGCATTCATTTCTGCCCTCACACCCTCATCGCATAGGGCCAGGACATCTTCTGAGCGTTCCTATCCACTAATGCCGGCACTAGGGACTCCCAGGATACAACGGTCATCCTCCGTGACCATTGGTATCATACCATAATGCCATGATTAAAGACCATTCTGGCCGAAATTTTTTTTTTTAAATTTAAAAAATCAGAAATTCTGACACGAGGCCGAAAACCGGCAATCAATGCAGCTTTAACACGTTCATACCGCGAGAATGTGATATCATAAGCCTAAGACAAGGACAGACACAAATTATCTTCCAGATATCTTTTGGAAAAGAAAAGTAACTCAGGTTTTCATTTCCCTGTGAGAATTAAGACAACCGATGTCAGCTATGTTTATGATGTTACGCGAAATGCAGTTATCTCCCTTGAATAACGTCTGTTTACCGCGACTATCTGCACGGGATGGGGGGGGGGGGAGAATTGCACAAATGATGTAAACTTGGCACGTCTCTATATATGTCTATGACATTAGCGAACGCCTAAAAGATCTTGCTATTCAACAAAGCAGACTCCATAGCAAATGAAATCACTGCCACGGATGACTGTCATAAAATGTTTCGGGCAGCCAGAGCCTTGAGGGTTACTGACTACCTACCACCACTCACTGTAAACAACTCTGAAGGACACTTTATCGGCACTGACCAGGGCAAAGTAGAGGCGATTCAAGAATGGTCCAAGAAACAGTTCACGGACTATGATGATGGGCCCTTGCACCCATTCTCAGGAGACCCCAGGCCATTACTAACACCAATTAAAACAACAGAAGATGAGAAGGTACATAAAGCCCTGAAAAAATAGACGTGCATCGGGACCTGATGACATGAGCAATGAACTATTCAAATATGCAAGTGACATTATCTTAGATTCGATCATGCAACTAATCGATTCAGCTTTTATGCAACACCTTCCCATCGACGCTGTAGACCAAGGCAAGCCTTATCGCGCTACTCAAGCCCAAGAAGCCACCTGGCCCCAGCCAATCTGCTCTTCAACAGCATACAGAATATCCTATCCAATGTTACTCTATGCCGCATCCGAGACAAGATTGATGAGTTTACTGGATTATGTCAAAGTGGCTTCAAACGTGGACGCAGCTGCACAGACATTGCTCAACACATGAGTGTGTCGGTAGGCATGTCCAAACACCGGGATTTCCACAAAATGGGCATTGATATGTCACGAGCCTTCAACACAATCAAACGATTAAATATCCTAGATGTACTACACCAGCCAGTTGAAATGAAGATGAGATACGTCTAGTGAGACTACTGTTTGCAGTGTTTGCAGACACCAAGCTGAGAGTACGAGTCAAGTCAGTGAACTCTGTAAAGTTTGAGACATCAATCTGCTCCCCACAGGTTACCCGTTACCTTGCTGCTGCATTGAACTCCCTTCCACAAGACCAAACCCACCCACCCCCACCCCCTATATCAATACTGGGTATGACGCTAGAGATGGAATATACCGACGATATGGACTTCATAGACGAGGCAAAGAAACCCCTTGACGACCTTCTCCCAATAGCTGCAATTAAAAATTTAGAATCGCTTTATGAATGAATCAACGACAAATTCACCCACATATACCTATCTACAAAGTAGGAAATTAAAGAAAATGACGATGCACTTCATGGCGGCAAACCATACAGAAAAAGTAAAGTTCTGGGCTCACTGCTTTGCAGTTGACATTGCTGCATGCTACGTCATGTGGAACATAGCTCTCCAGTCCTTCTGGAAGCTATGGATTCGTAGATCAAAGATGCCCTTCATAAAAAGACGTCTATACAATGCAACCTGCGTATCCTTGATGCTGTATAACTGTAACAGTTCGGTAGCTCCAAAGGCAGCTCTAGACAAACTCGATACCTGTCATCGCAAACACCTATGCACCATCACTGGACACCGATGGCCAGATAGCATAATTTCCAATGATGCACTATATAAGATGTGTAATACATTATCGCTGTCAGTAAAAGTTGCTCAGCAACGATGGGGTATGTTTGACCATGTGCTAAGGATGCCATATGATACACCAATACAGAGCATTGGAATTCGCACTACTGGGAGCCAGCAAATACAAAGCCAGGAGAGGACGTCATTGCATAAATCTGCTAGGCATGCTACAAGGTGCCCTCAAGAAACCAGGACTCAGTACCCTCAAGTTAAGAATGGAACTGAGGAAGCTAAGGATCTCGGCTGAGGAAAAGATGCAGTGGGCAAAAGCGAAGGACTGATTGCAGCTGGAGGATGTTTCTACTACTACTGCTGCAGAAAACAGTAATCATACATCATACATTATTAACATTTCAGGATTTCAGGGAACTCTGGGATTAAAGGCTTATTCTCAGTCAAAAAAACTGACATTGAACAGTGTATGAGATGTCCAATTCATCTTTTACTATCTGTAAATCAGCACTGACCATTTCATATTGCCCTTTCTGTATGTCATCTGTCAATGACTTGAATATCGGTAATAAGAGTTCTTGCTTTGCTTTTAGACTTTGTGACACGCTTACTGCAATGATATCAGCAAGCTTGAAAAGGAAGAGTTTAATCAGTGAATACTGCACATGGCATGTCTTTGAATACATCGAAACTTGCCATATTTGGTTCCGTCTGGCTACATCTGTTTTTTTGGTGGCATCATCTGTTGCTGTGGTTACCGATTTGCATACAGCTAGTTTTTGTGGTACCAGTTTTCATGCCCACTCGACTTGGGTGACTTAATTAGAACTGTTCTTGTTGTTTACCACCGAAATTATTTTACTACTGTGTTTGTTGATAACTTGTTCTCTTATGCATAACCTTATTTATTTAATGTTATAATTCTAAACGTCAATCTTGTTTATTTTGCCTGGCACAGAACTTTTCAGCCAGCCATTAATGGGAGACAATGTCTAGCATTTATGTAATAAAACCAAGGTCGTCGCCATGCAAATCGTCCAATCAAGTTCTCTGGAACAATCTTGCCCCAGCTATAAATAAAGTTTCTTGAATTTCAAATAATTTGGTCAGGCAGTTTTTGAGAATTCTAAATGTTCTTTTTCCAAAAATACGACAAAATCCAAGATGGTCACTTCCTACATTGACCAGTCAGCTTCATTTGAACAGTCTTGAATCTTCCTTGACAAATATACTTGAAATCGGCAAAGTGGCTCTTGACAAGCAATAGGCGATCAATTTATCTGAAAAAACCATGGCAAAAGTGTTAAATGTAACATCGCCATACCCATAAACATATAAAAAGCAATTTTCACCATCAACATACATTAAATAAGAAAAGAAACAATAATTCTGCATGATCAAATGTCTCGTCTGTCTCCTGTTTGTCTCAGTGGCAATGACCTTTGACCTCAGTGTTATCATGTTGCTTCCTAATATTATAGGTAGCCATGTATTCAAGTTTAGTTCCAATAGGATTAACCAATCCTGAAATATAAATGATTTGCTGAATGGAAAAACTTAGTTGAAAAAGCAGAGGTAAAATAGCAAGGTCATAATGACTTTGACCTTTAACCTGATGACCTCCATGTCACCGTCATGTATCCTCTTGGTATAAGTAGCCATGTACCCAAATTGTGTTCTATTAGGGTTAAGCAACCATGACATATAACATAAGATTTGCTAAACCTAAAAACTTAAAATTTTAAAATAGTACAGGTCCGAATGGCATAGATGTTCGCCGGTGTGACTTCTGTGTCAGCAGGCTGCTTCCTAACATTATAGGTAACAATGTATCTAAGTTTAGTTCCAATAGTATTAATCAATTCTGAAGGATAAGCCAAGAAGTTTTTAACATTGAAAAAACAGTTGTGTATCAAGGTCATGGTGATAGTGACCTTGTGACCTCAGTATCAAATTCTGCCAAGTTTAGTTGCAATAGGATTAACAGATCCTGAAATATAAACGCTAAACGCAAGAACTTAACATTGTTGACGCCGTCATCACTGTCAGAAGTGATACACATGTCTCGCTTTCTGCTTCACAGGGGAGACAAAAATGGCTGTCAAACAACATATTTTAATTGGTCCATTGAGGGTATTTTTATATGCAACAACTTCCATTGCACAAAACTTTAATGATTTTTAGTCCCTGACCATACTATGGACAATTTTGTCCAATCTGTTTGGGATTATGTTAATGTAGTTTTTGTGAAAACTTGGTCATCCAAGATGATCACCAGAGAAATTGAGCAATCAGCTTCTCTCAAACAAACTGATCTTACCTTATATTTCAGTTCAGTGCCCAACCATGACTATCCGTGCACATGAAAAGGCCCCTCGGACAGAAAATGCTCACCAATGGCTTTAGCCAAGATAAATACATTTACAAAACAAGTTCTGAATTTTATTAGTCAAACTCTAAATGAACTTTAGAAATGTCTCTTGATTGATTATATTCTATATGGTGACGATAAGACAAATTACAGTGTATCAATTTCATGCTGAGCAGAACATTCATTAGAATATACTATGATAGCACCTCATCAGGTTTCTCCAATATATGGGCCTTGATGTGGCATATTAAATCATTTCGTCTTGTAAATTCCTTATCACATACAGAGCGTGCGTAAGGTTTCTCGCCTGTGTGAGTCCTAATGTGAAGTACTAAAGTACTTTTCCATGCAAATCTTTTACTACACAGAGAACATGAGTAAGGTTTCTCCCCTGTATGGGTTCTCACGTGATACACTAAATGATTCTGCTGTGTAAATGTCTTACTACACACAGAGCAATAATAAGGTTTCTCTTTAGTGTGGGCCCTCGTGTGAGACAATAAACTACTCTGCTGTGTAAATGTCTGATTACACACAGGGCAGGAATACGGTTTCTCCCCTGTATCGGTCCTAATATGGGACAATAAACTACTATGCTGTGTAAATGTCTTACTACACACAGAGCAGGTGTACGGTTTCTCCCCTGTATGGATCCTCATGTGGAGTAAATCGGACTGACTTGTAAATGACTTATCACATACAGAGCATGTGTAAGGTTTCTCCCCAGTATGGCTCCTAATGTGATGTACTAAATAACGTCTCTGTGTATATGCTTTATTACACACAGAGCAAGCGTAAGGTTTCTGACCTATATGAGATCTTAAGTGAATCACCAAAGAATGTTTCTGTGTAAATGTTTTATTGCACACAGAGCAGGAGTACGGTTTCTCCCTTGCATGAGATGCCATGTGTCACACTAAGTTCTTTCTAATGTAAATGTCTTATTAAAGGGAGAATGACTAAATCTTGAATGTCTTATCAAATTTCATGCATGTTTCCAGCAACAATATCATGTGATTTACTAAGTTTGTTTACATCTATATGTTTTATTACAGATGGAGCAGGGGTTTCTCCCCTGTATAAGGCACTATGTGGCACAGTAAGTTCTTTCTAATGCAAATGTTGTATTACAGAGAGCATCAGTGGTACGGTCATCCTGTGATAAAGGAAAGAACTCTGAGGCTTAATCTTCCACAAAATCTTCCCAAAAATGTCATCTCCTAAAGGAAAATGAATTCTCTGGCGATTACTGCTAACACAATTTAATTATATCAAGATTGGATCTATTAGAGTTTGCTTACTATCCAATCCCTCGGTTTGGCTGTTAGGCGAATCCTCAATCATGTCCAAGCACAGGTCTTCAGGTAAGCTAAAAAATAAAATAACATATGTATTCTGAAAGCAGTTTAGTAAACCCAAATGCTATTTTTTCAAGATAAAAATAAACAAGAGTTTTAATGAAACTCAACATACGTCCACAGGTATACTTGTTTGAGGAATGCTAAATGTGAACACTTAGTCTTTGATAATTCTCTGAGAAAGGGTGGGGTGTGTGTGGCGACTTCTATTAGGTACACATATGAAATTCCTGGCAAAGACATCACTAAAAATCTTCACAGCTGCATTGATCATTACAATTACAAGACAATTTTGATGAATTTTAATCTTTTGAGATAAGACGGGCGAATATGGGCGGATTTTGCCAAAATGAGATCATGACACGTCGGCCATCCCTAAAACACCTGCTGGGAAAAAATTGCAAGTGTAGGTTCAAAACTCTTCGACATATGAATCGGACAATAAATTGTGGTGAATTTGAGCTTTTCAAGGGAGATAACTCTAGAAAATATGGGCAGATTTTGCCGAAATGAAATCATGACACGTCGGCTACCCGTAACACATCTGCTGAAATAAAATTGTGAGTGTATGTTCAAAAATCTTCGAAATCTGACCCGGACTGGACAAGAAAATTTTGGTGAATTTTAGCTTTTCAAGAGAGATAACTCTGGCGAATATGGGCAGCTTTTGCCGAAACGAAATCATGACACATCTGCTGAAAAAAAATTGTTAGTGCAGGTACAAAACTCTTCGAGATATGGCACGGACAAGAAATCAGATGGATGGATAGATTTACAGATGGATGGATGCATGGATGGATGGCGAGACCCATCACATAATACGACCACGCTTTGCGTGGGCATATAAAAACACAAGGCCGTGATATTTATAATGAGAAGTGAAAATATTTAGGTCCCTATAGCAGTCCCAACACTTAGACTGAGTGCACCCAGCACAAGTTGTTTTTCTTCACCGAAAAAATCAACCAATAAATATTCTCGTTGGGACAATGGTCAGTCTAAAATTTGGAGGAAATGCGGAAATATTGGCGTCCTGAATATTATTGACCAACGGGAAAAGTACCATAACTATCAATGACACTGTTGTTAAATGTCTCAAGTCTACCAAGAAACTCCTTTATCGGGACTGACCAGGGCAAAACCGGGGCGATTCGAGAATGGTTCAAGGAACAGTTCATGGACCACGATGATGGGCCCCTGCACGCGTTGTCAGGGAAGACCAGAGGTCATTACTAACGGCGAATAAAACACCAAAAGCTGAGAAGGTACCTAAAGCCCTGAAAAATGGACGTGGATTTGGACCTGATGGCATTATTTCAAAACCGATCACACACACGAGTCAAGTCAGTGAAGTCTGTAGAGCTTGAGACATCAATCGGCTCCCCACAGGAAGATGGTCTATCCCCTGTGCTTTTCACCCGTTACCTGGCTGCTGCATTGAAATCCGTGTGGGAAAATTCCACAAGAGCAAAAAAAACCAGTGTCAATACTGGGCATGCTGCTAGAGATCGATTATGCCAACGATGTGGACTTCATAGATGAGGAAAAGAAGCCCCTTGAAGAACTTCTCCCAATAGCTGCAAGCAAACTAAAAACTAAAAATTGAGAATCTATTTATGAATGAATCCAAAACATAGTTCACCCACATACCTATCTACAAAGCATGTAACTGAAGAAAATGATGATCCACTTCGTGGCGGCGCACCACGGAGGAAAAGTACAATCCTGGGCTCACTGCTTTGCAGTACAGCTGACATTGTGGCATGATGGGGAACATAGATGTCCAGTCCTTCTGGAAGATATGGATTCGTAGATCAAAGATGCCCTTGATAAAAAGACTACGTTTATACAATGCAACCTGCGCATCCTTGATGCTGTATAACTGTAATAGCTGGGTAGCTCCAAAGGAAGCTCTAGACAAACTTGATACCTGCCACTGCAAACACCTATGCACCATCACTTTGACACTGATGGCCAGACAGCATAATTTCCTATGATGCACTATATAAGATGTGTAATACATTACCGATGTCTGTAAAAGTTGCCCAGCAAAGATGGTGCATGTTTGCCCATGTGCTAAGGATACCAGAAGACACACCAGCACAGAGGCTTCGAATTCGCCCTACTCAGAGCCAGCAAAAACAGCCAGGAGAGGACGTCATTGCATGAATCGGCTAAGTGTACTATGAGGTGACCTAAAAAAAGCAGGGCTCTGTACACTCAAGTCAAGAATGGACCTGAGGAAGCTAATGATTTCATTTGAGGACAAGACACAGTGAGCACACGCGAAGGACTGATTGCAGCTGCAGGATGTTGCTGCTACTACAGCCGCAGAATACAGTAATCATGCATTCATACAGTAGGGCAATGGTCACAGTAAAAAGTTTGGATGAGGAAACGCAAGAATATTGGCATCCTTGACATTATTGACCAACAGGAAAAGTACCATTGATCAATGGGACAGTCATCGCTGACACTAGTAGTAGCATCTTCATATTCGTAGTGCAAGTACATATTGCCCGAAGTAAAGTATCTGCTAAATTTGGATTTAATCCATCAACAATTGATGAAACAAATGTATTTTCCCCATAGGGTTCAGTACGTAAAAATGCCTTAAAGGACCACAATTATGGTCCTTGTTTAAAACGGTGGCCACTTCACATTCATAGATGAAATAGATGGTGCCTGAAGGAAGATATCTGTAAAAAAAATTTGGTTTTAATCCATTGATAAATGATGATATGTGTACGTCACATATATTTTCCAATAGGCTTCAATACTTTGAAAATATAACATGGGCCGTAACACTGCTATTTGAAGGCATGGCAACTTCATATTTATGTCTTAAATGGATATTTCATAACGGAACATATTACCCAATTTTGGTTTTACTCCATCAATAAATGACAAAAAATGCCACAAACGTATTTTCCCAATAGGCTTCAATACTTTGAAAAAATAGCAAGGGCCATAGCTATGCTATATGAAGCCATAGCCATTTCATATATATAGCCCAAATAGATATTGCCTAATGGAACATATCTGCTAAGTTTCGTTATTGTCCATGAAACACCCATGACACAACAGACCACACATTTTACTGCTGGTTCTATTGGGAAAATTTACCTTTGCCCTATATTATCCATAAACTAAGTCAGGCTGACCTGTTATTTTATGGCCACTCGCCTATGGCTATATGTGCACACACGTCAAAATAGAAGGAAATAGCTAAAAGACATATGACACATGCCACTGAAGTAATATCTTTCCCTATTAGGTCAAATACTGCACAAAATTTGCAAGGAGGATAACTCCCCTGTTTGGCATCGAATCAGCATCATGTTGATGATGGATAAATTAGATCAGTATATAGGAGCATATTAGCCATGGTTGATCTAAATCTATGAGTTAACATTGCTGACGTGTCGCAAACAGACAGACAGGTGGATGTACAGACAGATGGATTGAAGGAAATTTAAATTTCCCTTTCTCCGAGATCTAACAGTAGGAAATCAGCGCAAGAAGCAGTCCAGACCCTGACACCCATTCAAACATATTAAAGAAAAACTTTAAAGAATATTTTAAACCTAAATCTTGATACCTTCCTAAACAGACGTGAAGAGCTCATTACCCGGAAATATATTGGTGAAATATACACTGCAATGCTAGTGAAATGCACAAAGCAAGTATATTTTTGATGCAATACAGGACCCCGATCTGTACCAACAGATAACCTTTCAACAAAGTTAAGTGGCCAGGATAGAACCAATACCGTGAACTGCAGGAAATTTCAATTTCCCTTTCTCCGAGATCTAACAATACTCACCATTCTGTTACTTTCTGATACACAGCTGGCCTTGACAGCTGGCTCTAGGACTATAGACTTAGAAAGCTTTACCGACTCCTTGGAACCGGGTACTCGGCTCCCAACCACCGAGTACCCGTCTACCATAGAGCTCATATTGTTTGCATAGCCACCAAACAAGAGAAAACCATGGCTTGCCTCCGTGGGGCTGGGAGGCTGGGTCCGTAACAGAATGGTGAGTATTGTTAGATCTCGGAGAAAGGGAAATTTAAATTTCCTTCATTCTCCTTCGATCAATACTCACCATTCTGTTACTTCTGATATACACCAGATTTGGTCAGTAACCTGATGGGAAGGGGCAAGCCATATATGCTACTTTTGCCCCTTGGAGAAAGAGTTAGACTTGAAACTTGACTAACGGAGACCTAAAAAGGACCATCAAGTTAACGGAACCGACTCACATTCGCATCCCTGCCCCTCCCCCTTTTTTTCTCCTAAGAAAAGGGAGAGAACTCACGAACATGCATTTCGCCTGAAAACACAAATTTGCCAAGAGGGTTAACTGCTCTTTGCATATACACATGTATTAGCCTGGGAATGAGCATGAATATATAAGATGAATGAACATGATATATAGACATAATACAAAACACTCTCAATCTTGAATTACCTCATGATAAATGGATTCCAGACGTACCGCCTCCAACCATTCACTTGTCCGGCCATCAATCTGGTTGTCATCCTCTCGCTCGACCATGTCTGCTTCTAAATTCTTTTCTTACCAAAGTGAAAAAAGGGAGAAGAGCCGTGTGGTCACTTAACTATCGTTTCAAAACAGCTAAAGCGAGTGGATTGGCTGAGTCTGACACATCCCTCATATAGTAATCCGTGAATGAGGACTCACAGTGCCATTGTGCAATGGCCATGATGTCCTCTAACGGAACACACCACTGTAAAGGGAGGTCGAGGCGCCTATTCCTCTAACATTGTGTGCCCTTGCGCATTGCACCTGGTGCCCAGTCGCCATCTCATGAGTAGTCTGAATGCAATCGACTACCCAACGAGAGATAGTATCCATGGATGCGGTGCCATAAGGCTTCTTATGGCAGATCCACAGATGTCTATCGTTCGACCGTAACGAGTCTGTCCATTTCCTGTACTTAGTCAAAGCACGGACCGGGCTCCAGACACTGGCATCACGATCACACCTTGTTAGTTTTGGTATAATGATCGGTTTGCCGGGATATCTCAAAGATTGATTCTTTGACATAAACTCTGCTCTTGGCAAAAGCCGTAGACCCTCTCCGGAGACAATAAATCGGTCCCTCTATGCCGAAAGCGCATGGATCTCACTGCGCCTTCTAGCTGAGGAAGCTGCCAATAGAAAGACAGCCTTTAGAGTCAAATGCTTTAGACTAGCCGAATGCAACGGTTCGAAAGGGTGTTTGGCCAGTACATTAAGCACTAAAGATACACTCCAGGCTGGAATGACTACCGGTTGTCTCGGTCGGAGATTGCTCATTCCCTTCACCATCACATTTAACTGGGCCACCTCTGGACTATCCCTGTTGGCTAGACAAGGGATAACTGATGACAAAGCTGACTTGCATCCAGCAATTGTGATGGGAGCTAGTCCTGAAAAGAACAGCTCACAGAGAAAGTCTGCTATTTGCTGAATAGTGGATTGAAAGGTATCAATACCCTTTTCTTCACACCAGTCTGCAAATCTGTTAACCTTGTTGGTATATGACTTGAAGGTTGACCTCCTTCTCGCAGCCGGGATGAAATCAGCAGCTTGTCGAGAAAAGCCTTCCGACGTGGAACGTTGTTTGATAACATCCACGCAGTCAATTTGAACATTTCGGGACGCTCATGTAGGAGGCGTCCCTTGGCCAGGGAGATTATGTTCGGAATCTTGGGCAACTGCACTGGGTTTTCCACCAGCAGATCTAGCAGATCCGTGAACCACGCCCTGCTGGGCCAATACGGCGCTATTAGCAGGACCAGACACGGTTCCTCCCTGATCTTCACCAATACCTTCGGCAGAAGAATGGTGGGTGGGTACGCGTAAGCGTGCATCCCCCTCCAGCTTATCGCCAGAGCGTCTGTATCGACGGCATTTGGATCTGGAATCGGCGAGACATAAGTCATGATTTGAGCATTTTCCCTTGTGGCGAACAAGTCTACGTTGGGTTTGCCCCAATGCTCCAAGATCCTTCGTAGAACTGGAGGGTTGAGGGACCATTCCGTTGGCAGAATTCTCTGTCTGCGAGACACAGCATCCGCCAGAATGTTCAATCGCCCAGGAATGTGAGCTGCTTCCAAAACAACCGAGTAATTCCTGCACCATTGAATCAAGTGCCACACTCTGATACACAGTGTGGGTGACCTGGTCCCGCCTTGGCGATTTATGTATGATACTACCGTCGAATTGTCCGATCGTATCAATATCACCTTACCCCTGACCATTGGAAGAAACTGTTCCAACGCCAGTTCCACTGCCATCATTTCCAACAGATTGATATGCCGCTGGCCCTCGTGGAGAGTCCATGTGCCCAAGACCTGGTGTTCTCCCAGGCAGGCCCCCCCACCCCTCCAGCGATGCATCCGTGTACACGGACAGCTGGGGCTGGGGTAGGTGCAGCGAAACCCCTACTAGGAGATTCTGACGCTTTTCCCACCATACAAGATGCGACACTATTGGCTCCAAAACTGGCACCAGTTTTGACAGGGGTTCTGTTCTCTGTTTCCACAGAGACATCAGATACAGCTGGATAGGTCTTCGCATTAGAGCAGCGTACGGGATCACCTGCTCCATGGAGACCATCATACCCAGCATCTGAAGAAACCGCCTCGCCTGAATGTGGTTTCCCACTCGAAAACTCTTGAAGATGGCTAACAGAGACACCACTCTGGGATCTGACGGGTAAACCCTGCCCTCCTCGAGATCGAATCGCATCCCAAAATAAACGAAATGTTGAGTGGGTGTCAACTCGGATTTCTCCTTGTTGACTATCCAGCCTAGACTGAAAGTAACTTCAGAGTCAGAGCAGTATCCACCTCTAACCTGGCTGCCGTATCTGCTTTGATCAGCCAATCGTCTATGTAGGTGTGTAGCGCCACGTTCTCTTTTCTGAGAAACGCTGTCACCGCAAGGACCACTCTTGTGAAAACCCTTGGAGCTGTCGACAGGCCAAACGGGAGAACAATAAACTCCCATACTTGATTCTGAAACACAAATCTCAGAAACCTGTGACAACTCCTGTTTATCGGAATGTGGAAATATGCATCTTTCAGATCGATCGACACACACCACATTCCCTTCCTCAATCCTGCCATTACCGACCTCGGCGTTTCCATCTGGAACCGAGGCGTATGGATAAACCAATTCAATGGCCTGAGATTGAGTACGGGTCTCCATCCCCTGTGCTCTTGGGGACAAGGAACATATTTGAATAGAAGCCTGGAGTGTTATGGTTTTCTGGTTTTATTGCTCCCTTCAGAAGCAAACCCGACACTTCGTTTTGAATGGCTTCTAACTTGTCTGGTTCCCTTGGTACGGGTTTCCAGACAGGTGCCAAAGACCGATTCTGTGGCGGAAAGTCCCACCACTCCGGCATGTATCCCTGGGATAACCATCCCAGGACCAGACTGTCTGACGTCACACCTCGCCAAGCCTCGACGATACGCATGAGCCTTCCACCCACTATAGACACCTCGATGCCTAATGGGGTTGTCCGGCTCGCGGTCCGCTCCGCCCCTCTCTTAACGAGAGAGAGAGAGAGAGAACCATTTCGGTCTTGGCTCGGCAGGTCTAACTGGCACCACTGTTCCTGTCGCACAGGTGCGGTCCAGGCGGATACGAAGGGAGCTCTCGTACCCTCAGGTACGATCCTCTCCCTTCTTTCCGCCCTTTGAGGACTTACCCTTCCTCTTGCCCTTCCCGCCTCTAGGGCGATCAGGAGCAACATTGGGAAGGGTAGGGGCCTCCACACCCCTCCTGGCTCTCTTCATACTAGGCTTAGCTTTCACCTTGCCTTTATGCTTCTTCTGCTTCTTGGAAGGTTGAACAGTGAACGGCTTCCCTACAGCCCCTAGTGCGTGCGCTTGCCACACTAGCTCTAGCTGTAAGTTTACCGCCAACTGATTCTGCGCAATGCTAGCAGTGTCCTCTAGGATGGCCCGCGCCTGGCCATCGAAGATGCTAGGACCTGTCAGGGGCGTCCCAAGAAGACGCTCCCTGACGGCCGTAGCCGGACGCATATGGTCAAGAACCATTTGCCTCCTGGACTTAGTAACACGCGCCTGCACCCTTGCCAGTGCGTCCATAGACAGCACCAGGCCGTCATTGACGCATGAAAGCGCCACAGGTGGCACAGGGTGGCCTGCCCCCGATTCAGCCCACACTGACTGAAGAAGGCGATAAGAGTGGTTGACAGCACTCATAGCTGCCATCACACCCTCATCACATAGGGACAGGACTTCCTCATGGTGTCCATGGGATTTGTCCACCAGTGCCGGACCGGGGCCACCCGCTCCAGCACGCTGGACACCCAGAACCCATCAGTCATCCTTGGTAACCGATGGTACCACACCATACCTGTCGTATTCCCCCCGTGGAATATGACACCTCGCCCGCACCTCCCTGGAGGCCGCAGGGAGCTGGCCATTGGTCATGAGTTGCTTACTATAAATAGCGTCTAGCAACTCGACAAACCGTGGATCCACGGGGCGCATCCTCCTCGGCCATGGCCGAAACCACAGACGGGTCCACCCTGGCTAGCCAAGCCAGAGCCTCAGACCAGTCTACTTCCGAGGACACACCCATGAACACGTCACCCATTGACACGTTCACGGACCTACCAGCCATGGCCTCCCGGCTAGGAGCCGCGGCTGACACGCCAGGAACTCCGGTACCATACGGTTCCGCCACCACCCCATGGAACACACCAGTCCATGGAGTAGGCCCGCACGGAAAACCGTGCGGACCCGTAGCAGACACGGAACCGTGGCCAGCCACGGGCACCAACGGCACCCCACGTCTGACCGCCGGACCAAGCGAGATAGGTGAGTAACACGGCTGTCCCGGCACACCTGTCACTGTGTCGGCTGGCATCAAACCAACCATCACGGGACCGGTGCCCGGTACCAGATTGGCCTCAACCACGGGTGGAGCCGCTGCCGTGGCTTGCGCCAAGCCAGACAGATGGAGGACGGTTCCGTCCAGGATGGAATCGACCTCCATATTATCCACCCTTAGCATCACAGGCCGCAGCAATGGGACTGCCAGGGGGCCGTACGAGATGGCTCCCTCGGTGACAAGTCCAGAACCCTGTCCAAGGACAGGGTCCGTACCAAGCATGGGGAGAGACTGCCCGACAACCTTTGGCAGCAGGGATGACACCAGCGTGGGCAGAACGCTATGCAGAAAGCCCTGCATAGCCGGACCAAACCACGCCGGCGGTGCCATCTCCGCCACCTCCAGCTGAAGACGTGGAGCTCCCCCAATGGTCGAACCGGACGCTCCATGATTTAATTTCAGACCGCCTGACCCCGCGTCAGACCCAGCCAAATCCTTCTGGGCAAGGAACTTCAACATCATATCCGCGGACCACACTGCACACACATTACACCTACTATCAAGGTTACATGAGGTACATCTAAAGCAGACATGGTACTTAAACAGGACCCGTACGAACTTGTGGCACTCATCACATGATGGCGGGGCTGGCTTGGCCTATAAATAAGCACAAACCTACAATAAGCAAGCGGAACGAGACAAGGATGGAAGGCAGACAATTAATTTTCAAATAAATTGACCATAAATTAACTGAAACCCTCCCGCATCCCACCCCACAACGTTACAGCAAAGATCGCATTGATTATGATGACAAGAACGAAGCGGGCATAAATACACCCATAAATTGATCCTCCAGGATGTATAACGGAACCAGGAATCATATCGCATAGCATTAGGGGTATATTTACCAATCAATATAAATTATACTCCTAACGAAAGCCAAAACGATATGTGAAGAGACAACAAAATGTAAACAAACTGCTGTAGCACACGGTAAAACCGCAGACCACACATCTAAATCAAGAATTTTGAAACCACCGATCATTGCAAACAGATCGTGATAACACGCAAAACTTGAACATCCCAAAGTTTTCTGGTACCATTTTTAGTATGCAGCACCCAGAACAAGATGCGCGAATTAATGAAAAAATGTTCTTCACATAAACATCCGAGCACCACGGGTGTGACGACACCTGCTCGGATCTTACGGAAAACGACGTCAGCCGATATTCATGTTACAAATACTGTAGCAAACACCTATTTTCATATCTGCCGATCGCCTGTTGGGGTTAAAGAAGGCGACCATCCGGCATATCTCGTTGTTAACACACGTCCCAGATTCTTTGGGGTTAGAAATTGGAACATGCGACACAAACGAAATTTAGAGACCTAAGTCTTTTAACTATGGAATAATAAGGAAATATACGACCTGGTTATCATCGGCGGTATCCATATTATCCAAATATCCTTGCAGAAGAGCACTAGCTATCACAAAATCACAGTTTACACAAAGACTTAGACTTTATTTCTCAATCTTTCCAACTGCTAAAAAGCATGTATTGCTCTTGTTGCTATGCAAACAAGAATGAGCTCTATGGTAGACGGGTACTCGGCAGTTGGGAGCCGAGTACCCGGTTCCATGGAGTCGGTAAAGCTTTCTAAGTCTATAGTCCTAGAGCCAGCTGTCAGGGCCAGCTGTATATCAGAAGTAACAGAATGGTGAGTATTGATCGAAGGAGAAGGGGAGTGATCGCTATAGCACTATAGCTTTAAAAATTCACCAATTATCTTCATTTAAGCAACGTTGGATCACTATGCCCTAAGAATTCTTCCTGTCGAATTTGGTTTAACTCTGAACAGTGGTCCATGAGAAGCCCTTATAACATTTGTTTGGGGAAAAAACCCAAAGATGGCTGACAAATGGTGTATATGACAGTGCACATTTCATTCAATGTCATTATGCCAGAATTCCCCTAAATCAATTCTCAGTGAGTGCTTACAGGCTCGTAATGTGCTAGGCAAACAGCTGGACCTAATTGACATTTGACTGAGTTAGTATTATGCTAAAACAGTTCCTATGATAAAATACAATCACAACATTATGAAAGTCACACATCATTGGAAAGCTCATCCAATTTCCTAAACATTTAAATATCTTCCTTATTTTTGTAAAATTTTCAGTTATTTGCATATATATATGACACACAGAGGATACGGAAGGTGTATTCTAAGCCGCACCTACAGGGCAAAAATTTAAATTATAGCTGGACAAAATTTTACAAAAATATAAAAACTAATACATAAATGTCTAGAAAATTAGATTTTCCAATGATGTATGATTATAATATTATGATCCGGCCCTGTAGGTGGGGCTTAGAATACACCTTCCGTATCCTCTGCATGTCGTAAGAGGCGACTAAAGGAGGTAAGGGTGAGGTAACCCTGACAGAAACCTCGAGTGCTGAAGACGGAGGTTCCAGGCCGCACGGCGCACTCTAATAAACCATGGATCCATGCACTTAACGCATATGATCATGTCGATAGTCACTTACAGGACTGGCGGTATGATCAGCGAACGAAAAGAAGAACCTGGACAAAATTTAAAAAAAAAATGAAAACTAATACATAAATGTCTAGAAAATTAGATTTTCCAATGATGTATGATTATAATATTATGATCTTACTTCTTCATATAAACAGCTTAAATTGTGCTATATCTGAACCTAATTGTAAAGTACTACACTTTTCCTGGCACGCTTATGAGCCAGAAGTGCTGTGAGTGATGCATTGAGGGTCGGTATTTCCCCTAAATAAGACAATGCAGGAAAGGTGTATTTGGATAATTTTAAGACATTATAACCATGGTAATATTAAGACACTGTTGTTTATGAATCGACAGCTAAAAGCATGAAATGCTCTCTGTATGGGATTCATTGTCTTTTACATGGTTGACCCATTATTCACTCTTCTAAAAAAGAAATACTCATTTATATCCAGGAAATACCATTTAATACATCTCATGTTCCTATAAATTTAGGCACAAGTATTTATGAAACTTACATGAAATTATCAATGTTATCTACATTCTATACTTTAGCTCCACGTATGGGACATTTTTGTATTCTTGTTATCCACATTCGATCTACACTTTAGCTCTACGTATGGGACATTTTTGTAGTTGTTAAATTACATTTGCATTATTGCTAAAATACATCAAATAAAAGTGAAATATTAGCAATAATTAGTAGCTCAATTTTGTTAAACCTGTTTATATTTACTGAAAGTGTAGAAAACTGTGAAACATGAATTCAATTTCGGAACGTGAGTTATGTATGCACAATTGGCTTCTACATTTGGGTTTGCTTCTGTATAAAACTAGTTCAAGTAAACAAAATATACACTGAGCTCAAATGTATAGATAGTGTCATGCCAAACAGGTTCCATCATCAGGATTTAACTGTAATAGATATTGTCAATGCAACAACCGAGACAGCTCTACGCATGGGACAGCTCTACATATGGGAGGTCTCAAGGTCTGAGCAATGGCTGCACACAGCACAAAATAGTGTCTGATGTAACTGTCTAATTTTCTGTTTCTTTACAGATAAGGTTTATTTACACAAAAGTATTTACTCTACATATGGGACGATGTTTATTCAGAAAATTGAGGGACATTGTAGATACCAAATACTTTTCTCTTTCTTCTGCCGAGACATCCAATGTATATTAATTTTATTTGTCCAAATTGAGGCAACTTTATTTACACTTCATATATTACTTTTTGAATTTTTTATGATACTCTAAATATTAACAAGAGAAAATTCCATTTTTACACATGGCATGCAATAACATCACTCCTAAATATTCATTTCTGTTGCATTATAAGACAAAAGTCATATACACCATATATATCCTGGTATTACTATGCTTCACAGGGCTTTAGTTTATTGGCTGAAAATAAAATATCTGCAATTTAAAAATGTGTAAAACCAATTTGGCCACAAAAACATGAGCAAGTTTGAGGTATTTAAGCTGCTGTGTCAGGAAAAATAACACAGCATTACATAGAAGTTACATATATTCTTCAGCAACCAACTAGTACTTATATTTGGAGCGGAAATATAGCTGATTATGCTATCAATTTTCGTTCTATCAATCTGTTACATAGGTATTGAAAAAATGGCCAAGGTCCAGATGACATTTGGTTACGATAAGCCTGATAATTTTGCTGTAATGGACCTTTCCAGTTTATCCATCTAACACATGACGTCATAATCAACTAAGTGGCCTATAGAATGACATCATAATCAATGACGTCATGAATGACGTAGATAAGTATATCACGAATGAATAATTGAAGATGGACTATGCGTTGTTGTTGTACAAATTATTTATAACGTAGGTGAGACCATTTTTGACAATCTCACCCGCTTCGTTAATGCCTATGGGGGCCGTGCAAGTTGATGGATCCAATGGCTTTCTTTAGCCTTTCTCCAGATTGTGGAAATGTCTTCATCTGGGTTCTAGGATAGAACTTGGATGATACAGAACTTGACGTCACTTATTGAGTGGTTTTTTTATGTGAAATGTCTCGATACTAGTGTGTCGTATCTGATGTGTTTTTGGAAATTTATTATGGAACATGTGTTCCTGTATCCTGATCTTAAAGGTGTGTTTTGTCTCTTCCACATATTGCTTTTACACCTCTTGCAATTGATTAGGTAGATGACGTTTCTTAGTTAAGATACGTTATAGTTAAGTTATGTAGATGTCAGAACGTAGGTTTCTAGAGATGTAATTTCCGGCTATCTTAGTTGTATAGGTGAGATGTGTGTGGTTACTTTTGAACCATTTGCTTTGGTCCATTACTTTGCAGAAATCACATTTGGCTTTTGGGCATGGTTTCAGTGGCTTTCTATGTGTTGGTGTGGTTTCTGGAGGGTTTTGGAGACGTGCTCTTATAACATTGTCTCTGATTGTGGGATTTTTTTCAAAAGCCGAAGAGTGGCCTTTTTGGGAAGGTGTGATGACATCTATCACTGCTTTCTAAGATATGCCATTTTTTAGAATATGTTTTTGTAGGAACCAGCTTGTTTCATGATATTCGCTGATGAAAATCTGTCTTTGAGATTTAGTGTTCTTATCTGCTGTATTGTTGTTTTATAGTGTCGTTTCTCTCTGGATTGAGAAAGCTTTTTCTTGTGCATTCAATAGGAGAGTTGCTGGGTAACCTCTGGCTTCATAGTGGGATATCAATTCGGTACTGTGTTTGATAGTCAGAATCTAAAGTGAAGATTCCGCATAGTATAAGGCATTGTCCATATGGGCCTGCATTTGTGTATGACTTAGGCGGGCTGACATATACTGAAGGTAGCCATGTGTGTCTGTAGGCGTGGTGTACAGAGAGAATAGTATACGGCCATTGTCTCCTCTGGAGATTTTTGTGTCTAAGAATATAACCACTGTGCGTGGGTGTTCTGTGAATTTGATAGTGGGGTGGGCGGAATTCATATAGGCAACGAATTCCAGAAACGCATTCTCACCCTCCTCCCAAATCATGAAGATTTTGTCTATAGAGGGATGGTTGGTATGGCGCATTCTCTAAGAATCTTGTTTTAAGATCACTCATGAAGATGCAGGCGTAGGTGCACGCTGCCTTGCTTCCCATGGTAGTTCCTCCAACTTGTAGATGTTTGCCATAAAATTCGAATTTGTTGAGCTCTTGGACCAACTTCAGTAAATTTAGCAAGCCTCTTATTGATAGGGGGCCTGGTAATCCGTTTTCCCATGAATCTGGCTATTGCTCGTTGTCCCACGTTGTCGGGGATACATGTATATAGGCTGCTTACATACATGGTGCATAGGCGCATATTTTCGTTTATGCTGCTGTGTTCTTCTATATTTCCGATGAATTCTGTAGTGTCTTTAACAGACGATTTGATTTTTCTAACACGTAGCTTTATAAGTTCATAAACGGAGCTGCGGATAAGTTCTATGGGACATCCGTTGCCACTGATGATAGAGCTACCTGGGACTAATCCATCTTTTAAAGGTTTATGGATTCTGGGCAGGATGTTGAAACATGGCGTTTTAGGTGTAATTGGTAGCAAGCCTTTTGCTATTTCGCTGTCTATCTCCCCATCATTTGTTAATTGGTCAAGTCATTTTTGGACAAGGTCCATGTGTATTGGTGTTCTCTCTAGGAATTTCCAAATAGAATTGTTTGTCTGATAATTGCCTATGTGCCTCTGCTATGTAGTCAGACGTGTTCTGTACTACAATGGCCTGCTATGTAGTCAGATGTGTTCTGTACTACAGTGGCCTGACCCTTGTCTGCCCTTTTGATCACGACTTCCTTGTCCTCACAAGGTCGCCATTGCTTTTCTCTATGACAACAAGAAGTTTCCTATAGTGTTCCTTTTATGGATATATTTGATTGATTTTATGAAGCTATTAAGTTGGACGTCAGCCCCTGGCGCAGGGGTGAACGTTTTCTTGGGCAGCAACTTTTTGTTGAGGACAGAGTTCAGTTAGTTTAATGGAGGCATGATGGTGTACGGGGTTAGGAGGGTGGGATGATGTAGGTGAGGATTTGGTGTGAAATGGAGTTAGTCGTAATCTCCTAAAAATGTGCACGTCTTTATAGACCAACCCGATGCCAGGTTCAAATACGGTTGGACAAATGCTCAATCCTTTGACTAGGGCTTTGATACTATTCTCTGGTATGTCTCTATTGGACAAATTGACAACAAACTTTGAGGAATATTTTTCGAAGGTTTCTTGTGAACCTTTATTATTGCAGTTTGTAAGAACACAGATGTTGGATAATGTAGCAGTGATGAATGGTATATGTTGATGATAGCAGATGAGACGAACGAAATGTGTATGAAACAGAGTGAAGCAACAATGACGACAATATTGTAATAAAATAGGACTTTAACAGGCCAAAACGGATGCTACTAAAACCAGGAACAGGACAGAAAGAGGTGGTTAATTATGGGTTAAAAGGGACCTAAGGGTAAGAATTTCCCCACATGCCCTTCCGCCCACCACCCAGCTAAAGATCTGCACCTGAAGTTTGCTGGTGTCGCCAGATAGCTGCTTCATCTCCGCGTCGTTGACCTAGTTTAAACCCTTCTTTATACACAGAAGATTCTATCTCCCTGCAGTCCATGAACCTCTCAAACAATTGACTCGCTTGAAAGATCCACTGAGTGCATTAAGATGAAATGTTCATAATTTAAATAGGGTCAGATGACTCTGTTGGACATCTTGAGGAGTAAAGTGTGCAAAGACAGTGCGATTTAGAGGGTGTTATAAATGCAATAGGAAGGGTTGGCACTAAAATCCTGATGGGTTATCTAAGGCTGTGCCTGACTGCAAAATTCTAAAGAAGAATCAAATTCTTAAGGGAAGTGTAATGCAGTATAAAGGTTCTACAAAAAAAGACTGAGCTTGCTAAGAAAAATAGATCTTAAGCCAAAATGTTGTTAGTTGAAAAGTTTTTGGCCAGCCTTGCAACTTAATTTGCAATCAGACAGAACAACAGTTCAAATACCAACAAACGGAAAAACCTAATGAACTAATAGCTAGCTAACGCTCAAAGGTCAAATTAACCTACTGTGTCCCAGAAAAGTGTAATGGTTATCTGGTAAATCACTTTTAAATAGGTCAATTAAAAACTGACTACGTGATAGGCATCAAAGTTGAATGTTAGAAATAAATGTCACTTATTATAAACAATAGCTAAGGTAGAGACAAATAATAACAATCTGGCAAGTAAATGGTGCACAGATTAAATACTGTAGTGATAGCGTTTGAGCGAACTATCTGGCAATAATGCCTATGGTTACTTTGGAAACGTTGTGCTGATAACAATCTGGCAACAGTTAACAATGCTCAGATTCTGTATCGTAAATGATAGAGTGTGAGCGCACTATCTGGCATTTAAATTCCATGCGACTTTGATATAACTGCAAATACTAATGGGGTAACAGTGTTGACACTATCTGGCAATAGAATACCGCGAGTACAATCCGGCAACGACTACCAAATAGAAAGTACTCTGACAATGTTCAAGCACTGAAAATGAAAGGACTGGTCTCAGCGATGTTGTCGCGTATACAAGTACTAAGTATAAATGCAATCCAGCAACAAGTACCAATTGGAAAGCACTGACAACAAACTACTGTCCTGAAATCTAACAAGTGAAAACTAACTCTACAAATTAACTAGAACAACCTGGCACGGAAAGCAATCATGAGCCGCTGATGAACCAGCAAAGCTATTCAAACGTAATAAGATTGACGATAAGGACGCCAAAGAACTTAAATTCTATGGAAGCCGGTTACTGAATTGATTTAACAAGACTACTGATTTTTAGACTGTCCCGAGGCTAACTTCTTAGGTTATAGGCGCGCGAACTCGCTATTGAAATAGCCTGGGCAAATAAAGCAGACTTATAACCTAATTGTAAACCCTTAATGGCGAGGAATATCAATCAAATGTGTTCTTGAAAACACATTTAACCAACATTCATCACAAGAAAGAGTTTATATCCTGCTGCCTTACTTTCGCACACCCTACTAAGATGGACAAGCTTTCCCTTTCCCAGGTTAATGTGATACCGGACTAAGTTTTGAGCAGCCAAAGGGTGTTGATACCTAGAGCCGAATGTGTGGCAATTTGGAACTAATTTTAAAGTACCCAGTCAAAATTTTACTAAATTAATGAGAAACCGCCAAGACAGACATGATAAGCACCCTAGGCTGCTATCTAATAAATCTGCTTCACCTATCCTAGCTATAAAGATGAAATGGGTGCGGCCGACTTACTTTAATAGAAATATCTCGACTATCACATTTTAGTACTGAAGCCGTCGTCAAAAGGAAGAAACGCCCCTTTGACAATAACCTAGCACTTTAACAAACAGATTTGAAATATTCAATAAATGGCATCTTTTAATTGACAATCAGATAAACTCCTAGTGTCGTATTTAGGTAATAACAATTATCGGTTCTGTACGTGTACTGTTGAAGTGTGGTTGCTATGGGGAACACTATCAACAAAGAGCAAATAAGTAATGCTATTGTTATAAAATAGGGCTTAAATAGGCCAAAACGGATGCTACTAAAACCAGGAACAGGACAGAAAGAAGTGGTTAATTATGGGTTACAAGGGGGGCCTAAGGGTAAGAATTTCCCCACATGACTTACCACCCACCACGCTGCTAATGATCTGTAGCTGAAGACTATTGATTTTTAAACTGTCCTGAGGCTAACCTCTTAGGTTATAAGAGCGCGAACTCGCTATTGAAATAGCCTGGGCAAATAAAGCAGACGTATAACTTAATTGTAAACGCTTAATGGCGAGGAATATTAATCAAACGTGTTTTTGAACACATTTAACCAACATTCATCAAAAGAAAGAGTTTATATACTGCTGCTTTACTTTCGCACACCCTGCTAAGATGGACAAGCTTTCCCTTTCCCATGTTAATGTGATACCGGACTCAGTTTCGAGCATCCAAAGGGTGTTGACACTTAGAGCCGAATTTGTGGCAATTTGGAACTGATTTTAAAGTACCCAGTCAAAGTTTTACTAAATTAATCAAAAACAGCCAAGACAGAACTGATAAGTACCCTAGGCTGTTCACCTATCCTAGCTATAAAGATGAAATGTGTGCGGCCGACTTACTTTAATAGAAATCTCTCGACTGCCATTTTAGTACTGAAGCTGTCGTCAAGAGGGAGGAACGTCCCTTTGACAATGACCTAGCACTTTAACAAACAGATTTGAAATATTTAATAAATGGCATCTTTTAATTGACAATCAGATTATAAACTCCTAGTGTCGTATATTAGGTAATAAGAATTCTCGGTTCTGTACATGTACTGTTGAAGTGTGCCTACATGAATGTAATCTTCATAAACTGGACAATAATTGGCTGCGCCTCGAAGTGCTGGAATATCCGCAACAATAAGAAGTTTCGGTTTCTCTGTCATTTCTATATCTGGAAGCGTGACTTATATTTAAATGCTGATTTTAACACAATGCATTTCAATTCATTTACTACTGGACAATTTTAACATAATGCATCTCTTAATCTAATGTTACTGGCGAAATACATGAATATCCAATACAGTCTGAAAGTTATATACTCTTACTGGATTTTATACAATAATGATTAAATAACCAAGATGGCGGCCGGCCGTAAAAACTTAGTTACATTTGAAATTGAGAATCACGTGACAATGTGGCTGACAGCAGAAAACGAGACGCATCTGGTTCCATGAACGTAGCCCATAGCCACCAGGACTAATTATGCCAGCATGTACGAACATGGAATCAAATAATGGTTTAGAAAAACTGCTTAAAAATATAGGTTTAAGACCTGATAACAATTTAGTACAAGAAGGCAGAAATGTCAAAAACTAATGTTACCTGCTATTACAGCAATGAAACCCGCCTCCTTGGGTCATGACGTTGAGCGTTCCCTTTCTCCGACTGTGCAGTACTAAAACTATACACCTATCACAAATAAGTTACAAATCAAATCTGTGACCAGAAAATAGGTTTTGTGCGCACATTTGGCACTCCGTTCTAGCCAGCAAAAGTGCTTTCAAATTAAGTGGCAATACAGCAACTTTCTGCCGTACAAAACACACCCACGTTTACCAATTAATCAGCTGGCCATACAGAATCCGAGCCCACTAACATTTTACGTAAATAAAACTTAGAAAGCAACACACCGCCATACTGCACAACAGCCGGCGAAAGAGAATGTTAATATTTTGGAAACGTTAACGTCAGCCCACCTGCAATTTCCAAAGTAGCAGTGTATATACTTGTTACTTGTCTTGTAGATACCGCCTCTCCAATTCTAGGCGAACCATCAGCCCTGAACTGGACTGATGTGACGACTGTAAATTTGCTAGTCAGAATTTTCGTTATCCTAATCACCACATGTATGCCTCTTGTTGTTGGTTGTTTTTTTTGGTTTTCCTCGTCTTTGTACGGTGTATCGAGATATTCCGCTAAGTTTTAATGATCGAGTGTGGTGTAACTTGAAACAGAGGTCTAGTGATATTTGTTCCAGGAGAATTCTCAGTGGATTATTAAGTGGAATGAAATGTGAAGCGTCAAGTATCAGTCTAGTGGCATCCTCCTCCGTCAGCTCGCACAGCCTTGGTACATCAGCAGCCTGAAGGATGTCATCTATTCTACGAAGATATGTGACACGAACACCTAAGCTCGGGCACAGCAGGATAAAGTGAGTGATTGTTTCAGCTGCCGACTTGCACATTGGGCAGATAGTGCTTTGAGATCAGTCTCGCGTAGATCCGCCAAACAGGTTATATCGCTGTGTGATTAATTTAACTTTCACTGCTGCGTTTAGAACTGTTAGTGTGTCTGTATTAGTCAGTTCCCAAATAGGATGACATCTATTCATGGTGCAGGAGTTCAGGTTGATGAATGATAGTGTTACTTTAGAGGTAGCTTCACTAATTAGATTTTTCCACATGTGCTTTGATGGCTGGGTTTTCACAAGTTGAAATGCCGACGGGAGCTGATACTGAGAGAGTAGTTGTCTAGCCATTATCACCCAACTGTGTGAACCGGAGTCCTTAATGGCAAGTTGACGCCGGATAACCTGAGCCTCGATGGAATCCCGTCTGCGGACCATGTTTATAAATAGAGTCAAAATTCTCTTGTGCAGTTGGCCTTCTATTGGGATGATACCGAGAAGAAGATATGTGGCAGCATTAGCAGTTGAAGCTGGAAGATGCTGTATCTGTTTCATGGATCCTCTATAGTAATCTTCTAGAAGCTGGGTCTCTGTCTTGGAGAGTATCAGAGCTTCCAAACCATGCAGGAGAACTGGTATCACATATATGTCCCATATTTTCCTAGATGTCTTGGGGTTAATTCCGTTAAGGCCATGCATACCTGCTCCCATTAATTAGTATGCTGTACGTCGTGCTGTTTGTATGCGCGAACTGACTGTAAGCAGGCTTCTGGTATCTGTAGTTCTATGGACTCCAAGATGGATTTCATCATCTGATTGTTCCAGTGGATTCCCATTCAGCTTGAAGAAGAGCTCAGGGTATGGGTAACCAGGGGCTGTTTTCGGAATCACTGCCTTAGTCTTCGTTGAGCTGAACAGATACCTTTCATTTGCGGCATCAATCTGTGATGGTGAGTAGCTGTTGCATAACACTTGAATTGCTGGTTATAACTGCCAGGTCATCGGCACACATCACTGCGCGTGCAGGAATGGATCCTATGTGGAACGCTCCCGGATGGGCAACCAGCTTGTTAAGTAATGGGTTGCTGCGCAGCTTAAACAGATCTGGTGAAGTATAGGCACCCTGTCTTATGCCCAGTTCCTCAATAATTGGTCTAGACACTCTGCCGAGCCACTTAATTTCTGAAGTAATCCCTGAGTACATACCGTTGAATAGTTCCCATAGCTGCCTATCCACGCCTTGGAAGAAAGCAGAATTTAACATGCTCTTGTGGCATACAATGTTGAAGGCTTTTGATGCATCTAGGAAGGTTATGTATAATGGGGACTTCAAGTCCTTGGCTTCTGCAATGCATTCTGTGAGTAAAAATACTGCATACACGGAGGAGCATCCGCTGGTGAATCCGAACTGATGTTTACTTTGGAATGGATCAGTGATAGCTCTTGTTCTCTTTAGCAGTTCTTTTCTAGGACTTTTCCCAATAGGGAGGTAACTGTAATTCGTCTATAGCTGTCTGGGTTACTAGCCGGTTTTCCTGTCTTTAATATGGGTGTCACTAGACCTTTCTTCATACTATCAGGAATGTTGCCCTGTTGGAATATATTATTGATCAGTAGCGTGACTATAGCAATGATTTCCTCTGAAGCATATATTACATGCTCCGCGTTCAATCCTTCCGGGTCTGCTGCTTTTCCCTTCCTCATTGAATTAATAAGCCTCTCGGTTTCTTGTTCAGTAATAGGGGGGAAAGCACCAGCTTTCACTGGTAAGGTGCTGAGTAGTGCATGGATAACTGTAGCAGAGTTTAACGCTTCCTGACTGAAACTAGGGTGATGTTTGAACGTGGCAAGATCTTCAAAATAATCTGCCCAGCCATCAATTTCTGATTGGTCTGATGGTAGCTTGAAGATAACTGTAGTGGCTTTTGTAGACTGGCTTCCAGTCCGCTGTTTGCGTATTAGTTTGAACATAGACTGCTGATTATGTTTTGACGCGTACATAATTTCACTATGTAATTGGTTCCGAGAATCCGCAGTTAACTGGCGCTGTGCACGTCGAAGGTTCAATCTAGCTGCCTTTCCAGCAACGAACAGTTTGTGGGATTTTTCCATTGGACGTCCAGCTTTTTTCCATGCCCAATTAGCTGCCTTGACTTTTGCCACTAATGGCTTCAGGATGGATGCCCATCTTAGCCTTGTTTTACGTCTAGTTTTTGTCCAGGATGTAGGATCACATTGAATTGCAACTTTCCGTAGCACACTATTGATATCTCTGAGTAACAGTTCATTATCTGTCTCCGAAGTGACATTTTCCAATATATTCGGATTTGAAATCATGCTACCGTAAAGCTCACGATCTAGTCTGAGCGTTACTCCAAAATTGACATGTAACCATTCCACTCTGAATTCTGTTTCGACACACATCAGAAAGCATCAGTCTGAGAATCTGTGAGAAATTCATTGAATAACTACCGGAAACTGTTGCACTGCGCATCTGCAACAACTTCTAGCATCATCATTCAAACGAAATCAAACAAATTCCAAGACGCCAACCGTATGATGAGAATCTCAAAAACAGGCTATCAGACTCGGGTGGTTAACGTGTCAGGCTAACTATTACAAAAGCCACGCCAGCTAAAATTCACGTTTGTCTCGTATGAATAGTCTTTGATAACTATTCCTCAAGTGAACACATTCCAATATAAATCTATCCAAGTAAATGCGTGCGCCTGATAAGCACTAAAATAAACTCCATCTATAGTAAGTCTGTCGAACAGCAAATGATGTCATTTCACAAAAATGACCAGTACACAAACTGAAGAGGAATATCCCTCATATGTAAAAAGCACCGCAATCGAATAATGAAAATTGGTTCAAACTCGCAGTTCAAATGAAATGTTAGTTAACACAATCTCAAAATTCGATCCGGCTGCTGTTTGATTACAATATGTTTTAAATTGAAAGTTTTATAGTCTCTAGTTAGAGCAAGAGATATTTCAATAGTTACTGTCTCTTGTTTTTCTTCATTTCCTGGATTAAGTCATACAGAGTCAAATGTATTTGATCGTCTTGGGCTTTGTTGCCTTTGACGGGTTCTGCTTTTCTCGGGATGGCGTTTCCCTCTGTTGTCTCTTCTGTTCCCTTGATATTTTGTCCGGTCCCTTGCTTGGTTTCTGATTCTCGATTTTGCGCCTACAAAGCCATTTTTTTTCTGGAGGTTTTTTCTGTATCGATTTTCAGGACTTCTCTGTCTCATCTGTTTGGCTTTCATTGCTTTGACAGTGTTCAAGGCAATTCTGACCATGTGTGTATCTGCTTCCCACGTGAAAAGGTTCTTATGTTCTTCTGTCAGCTTTTGTGTCTGTTCTTTTCTAATTGGTCTGCCAAAGATCTGGCTAGTTCTAGACTTACTTCCGACAGATGTTTTTCCCATTTAGATTTGAAGATGGTATCATCTTCTGGTGGTATATATACACCTGTGCAAAAGTTAAGCACCACCCTATTTTTACGCACATGCGAGGGTATATTCATGTGCTATGAAGAAAGCAATAGCATAAACATTTATGTACCCATCCATCTTAGTGCAAGAGGTAATAATGCAACTAGAGGAATGCTGATTATGATGGTGGGGAAACACTGTATGTTTTTGTTTGAACTTGAAAACGAGGCCTGAATGTGGTTACGTTGACACAACTGACAACTATTGCCCTACAGTTGACACACGTGGCTAGATTGTCATTAATGGTGTCTGAAAACGAAGTTTAACATCTGTGCACGAGTTTGAGACTGTCATTATTAATACCGGGTATATCCACCTTGTGCCTGGATGACGGCCTGGACACGACGTCTCATGCTGGTCACCAACCGACTGATACGCCATTGTGGTATTCGTTGCCATTCAAGATGGAGTGCGTCTGTTAATTCCTGTAGGTTCTGCACAGGAGGATCCCTCCTTCTCACCATGTTTCCCAGAATGTCCCAGATATGCTCAATAGGGTTCATGTCAGGGCTCCTTGCTGGCCATGGTAGGGTTTCGATGGCATTCTGGCGGAGGTATTCATGCACAGCTCTAGCACGATGTGGTCGGGCGTTGTCATCCATGAATATAGGGTGGGTTCCAGGTGCATGATTTACAAAATGAGGGACCACAACTCTATCCAGTATGGAATCTTGATATCTTTGTCCATTTAGTGTTCCAGGTACAGTCAACAGATCCAGCTTACAATCAAATGAGATGCACCCCCATATCATAACGGAACATCCACCAAATGGAACTTCTTCCATGATGTTACGTTGGTCGTACGCCGTGCGTCTGGACCTCCATACACGAGTTCGACCATCTGTGGCATGAAGCAGAAACCGACTTTCATCGGACCAGTGTACCCGTCTCCAGGATCTCATGTTCCAGTGTCTTATTTCGTTGCACCACCTCAGACGCTCCTCTTTGTGGTGTGCAGTGAGGAGAGGACGTCTGACAGGTCTCCTAGCTTTCATGCCAGCAGCATACAGTCTCCTTTTGACGGTAGACATTGACACTCTATTGCACGTTTCCCATTGCTGGCTGAGCACTCTGCAGTTGGTGAATGGAGATCTCCTAACAAGGCGTACTAGGGCTCGATCATCACGGGCAGTAGTCTTCTTCGGTCTTCCAGATCTAGGCCTGTCCTTCACCTCGTTAGTTTGCCCATGTTTTGCAATCAAACGACTGATTACAGTATGGTTAATGTTCAGCTGTCTGCCAATCTCTCTGCATGACATACCAGTGGTATGCATGCCTATGATTTGCCATTTCACACGATCACTTAACCTTCGTCTTGCCATAGCGGTTCACAATCAAGAGCTAATTCTCTCTGTACAAATAAACCACGGTCATGAACACAAAATTCCTAATCTTGTCGCCTAAATCTGTATGTAATGTTCTACACCTCAAACTGGACTTTTACATAACTGAACACGTGTGCTGTTTCCCGCCACGCACGGACATCAAGCGGCGTGAAGTCATGCATGCCTGTGCATTTCGTACTTGGAATTATGTCAGCTAACGCGGGGACAAAAAGTATGGCAGCCTAGTTGTACCATCATGTTTCTACGTTCTATTGTTTTTGCTGGTGCTTAACTTTTGCACAGGTGTATAGCTACAGTGTGCTTTTAATAAAGTTGGTAAACTTCAAATTGCAGTTATGGTATGTTCGGTTTGGCATACTTATTAAGAGAACGGGTTTGATAGTCACTGTTTCTGGATCCGGTTCTGTTCAGACTGACTCTCGCATCAGGAACCGGAAGTGATTTTCCGGTGTTATCACTCTTCCGTTTTTGTGGTCGTTGGCCAGATGGTGCGAACATTGTCATCTCATCACCTGTAATAGTGGTCGTCTCTGGTTTTTGAAATGTTTAGGATACTCTGTATACAGTTCACTGCCTGGTTGGCTTCTTGTGTTAGTTCTGCATTCAGTTCCGGTTCTGTGTTACTTCCGGTTGCCGGTGGCATGTCCTTGGTAGAACAGGACGGTACGTCCTCTGCCAGTTCTGTCAGACCCATGAGTGATGAAACGACTGACCCCAGTGACAGTTTTGAAACCGAAATTGTTATAGGACGGTTCTCCTTGGTACCGTAATTCATAGCAGTTTTTCTGTATCAGAATTATAATAAAAATGTGTATTGTGTTAAACACAGAAGTACAAGCCGTAAGGCTTGTATGAGTCTAACACCGTACACGGTGTTATTATAAAAGTTGTTGTACAAATTGTATGTCTTTACTATTTAAAAAATATTCTGTTGAATATTTTGAAACTAATTTGACTGAGTGTTGTTGGGGGGGGGGGGGGGGGGTCTCATAAAAAGAAAGTGCAAAATGTGGATCCAGAATTGACCAGCTGCTATCTCTAGTCAGTAAACGTGAACTATGAGTTAATACCCTAGATGATGAGTTTTGACTACTCAGCACCCAACTCATGGCAGCATCATAGACATGTAAGATTGCTTACTGTATACAAACAACTCATGGCAGCATCATAGACATGTAAGATTGCTTACTGTATACAAACAACTCATGGCAGCATCATAGACATGTAAGATTGCTTACTGTATACAAACAACTCTTGGCAGCATCATAGACATGTAAGATTGCTTACTGTACACAAACAACTCATGGCAGCATCATAGACATGTAAGATTGCTTACTGTATACAAACAACTCATGGCAGCATCATAGACATGTAAGATTGCTTACTGTATACAAACAACTCATGGCAGCATCATGGACATGTAAGATTGCTTACTGTATACAAACAACTCATGGCAGCATCATAGACATGTAAGATTGCTTACTGTATACAAACAACTCTTGGATCTCAAGCCAGACAAGATTCTTCTATGATATTCAGTGAACTGCATAAAGTAGGTCATGCTGACATTCTTTTGATACGCGACACACCATTAGGCCAAATGCATCCAAATAGCAATTTAGATATGGTTACTTATACAGAAACAGCCAGTACAAGAATTCTCTATGATGTTCATTATCCCGTTTAAAAAAAAAGAAGTGGGGATTATGCCATACAGTCCATTTGTGTGTGCAGACATTGATTGCGATGCAACTCCTCCGCAACCATAGGACGGAATTCAAACAAATTTGGTATGTGAGATTGTCGAGTGCAAGGCATTTAGATTTGGCTCTGCCCCCAAGGGGTTGGGTGGCAGGGGGGGGGGGGGGTCGGGGTCAAAAGGTCAAATTGATTGTAACGCAACTCATCTAAAATTATCAAACGACATTGGACCATGAAAAGTAGGTCACACTCACTGACTTCTGATATCTGACACACTTTTAGACTATGATGCATCCATGTACCAAGTTTGATGACTACACTATGTAAAAATCTTGAAACAATTATTGTGTCAAAAATCTGAAATGAACAAATACAATTTTCTATGATGTTCATTGACCTATGACAAGAAGGTCATTATATTTATAGTGGGATACTTTTGACACACGGCACAACTGTAGGCTACAATCCATGATCAATACACTAAGTGGTGTATAGAAAAAAACTTGAATTTAACAGCCCTGACAAGACTAAGCTAGGATGGGCAGTGAACTGTGAAAATGTTATGCTGATCTACTTTTTATACATGACAGCTCTATATCAAGTTTGGTGACTACCTGTTCTTGAAACAATGGTTCGAACAAAAAATTGGCGATTGGCAGACACCTGAAAGTGGTTAATATATATATATATATATATATATATATATATATATATATATATATATATATATATATATATATATACACACACACACACACACACACACACACACACACACACACACACACACACACACACACACACACGCTTTTGGTGGGGTAATCAATTACTCGGTCCATAGTCAACAGCACATTTCAGTGAAATCTTTCTCATCAACAAGCAGCTATGTAAAAGCAGAAATGTGGTTGTAATGCAACCATGAAGTTTGACTTCATGACATTCCAATGATGTATGAAGCGTGGCATAGACAAGGGCTGACTAGCGAAAACCTATTAATTAATACACCTATCAGTGACCATAATCATGAACATGAACATTTGACCCCAAAGTCATTGTGCCATGCCCTCTCATTATAAATGGGGTGGGGGGGGGGGGGGTTGTTTGCAAGTTTGGGTACATGAGATATGAAGCAGTAGATTGACCTTAAAGAGATGTTACTCTTATATCAAATATTATATTGCACTGATAGATTAGGTTTTATATATTCCATATCATTCATATCCTTCACATTCCTGTTTCTGTATCACAATTAGCTGCTTTTTAATATTGTGTAAATGTTGAACAGCGATTGCCACCATTTTGTCTCCTCAAGCGATAGTGCGTGATGTCAGGTAAGTGTCAATGTATTGCATTCTTTATTTTGTAATACTCATCTCGTTGAATATTTTGAAACTAATTTGACTGGAAGTTGTTGCCACCTATTGCAGCAAAAACTTCGTCAAATTAGTTTCAAAATATTCAACAGCTTACCTGTATGATTGCTTTTATACCACACTGCCAAACTCTAGCTAGCAAATCTATGACTGAGCATATATTCCGAGGCAGAAACGCTAGGCTTTTCCGATTGCTTGAAAATTAAATCATAACAGCCATCATAGGCTGTAGCAATGTAGCAACATTTAGCTACTAAAGCTGTAATATATTTCGTGGTCAACATGATAAAAAGCTAAAATGTCAGGGATTGATTATGGGTGGGAAATTCTATCACCTGAATGGTTAGTATAAGATATGGTGAGGTTTCATTTAACAGTTATTGTTATAAAAAATAAGTTTTTTCATTATCAGTGAATTTGACTTTTGACAGTTTGTAATCAGGATGCATGTATGCGAAGTTGTGCCCAGTGTATGCTTGACCAAAACATGAGATATAAACTGATAAGTTGAGCTAAAGGCAAAATGGTAATGTTGAAAACTAAGGTCTTAACAAGGTTATACTGACTTGATCATTGAGCGTTTGACCACAATGTTTGTGCCACATCCTCTCAATATAAGGAAGCATGTTCCCAAGCTTGGGTTCAGTGGAAATGCTAAACTGTGTGAGTAATTATGTTTTTACAAAGGAATTGTAGCTAACTACGATACAAGGTGCAATTCACCTATGTCCGATAGCGATTGTTACTCGCACAGAAATTAAAATAAATGGCCCAAGGGTCATAATGCTCACATGGCTGATGAGGAACTGTAAACATGCTTATATTAAGTGCAAGCAGCATCATTGGCTAATCAGGCAAGCATAGCTGTTACTATAGACCAATGGTCCTTTTCAATCATCCTTACCACCAATGATTAACAACGCAAGTGTCACTGACACTGACACCACTGGGACAAGCACCATTTGACAATAGGACAGGCATATGTAACTGATGCCACTGACCAATGGAACTAGGGGCCATGCTCTTATTAAGATATGAGTCAAGAATGATTGACACACTTTATCAATGGGGTAAGCATATATAGCTGATGCCACTGACCAACAAGAGCATGTGTTACTGAGATCATTGAACAATGAGGCAGAATTAACTAATGGATCAAACACCCTTGTTCAATACGGCAAGCGTAACTGATGACATGGGAGAATGTGGCATGGGTTCTCTGGAAAACAAATGGGCCAGAAATATGAAAATTTGCGCCAAAAAAAAGAAGAAAGTATGTGTATGACTAACACAATTGAACACCAGAGAACGCTCCATTGGCTCATAAAGTATGCATAATAAATGTGATTTATAAATAGGGGCCATGATCACAGGCAAAACCTATGCAAGAATCATTTGATGAATCATTTGATGTCCTTGGCATTGTTTACCAATGGAAAAAGTATCATTGATCAATGGACCAGCCATTGCTGACACTGTTATCAAACTGTTCAAGTGTACTAGATGTCCGTTAACAAGGAGGTAAGGGTTATAAGCATACATTTGAGCCGGTAATACAAAATGTTGGTGTCCTTGACACGATTGACCAATGGCAAATGTACCATTGGTCAATGGGGTAGCCATCCCTAACACTATTAACCAATGGTTCAAGTGTCCTAACACTGATGGTTACCAAAGTTGTAATGGTAACAGTAAAAAACTTGGATGAGGAAAAATAGGAATCGTGGCATCCTTGCCATTATTTACAAAGGGGACAAGTACCATTGGTCAATGGGGCAGCCATCCTTGGCCCTGTTGTTAAATGTTGCAAGTGTACCAAAAGAAGCCATTTACTAATGGAGCACCCTGGTCACAAGGAAAAATGTGAGCGGAAAATGTAGCATAAATTTGCCAATGGGGTAACCATCCCTGGCACTATTTAGCAATGGGTCAAGTGTCCCAACATTGACATTTACCAAAGGGACAATGGTCGCTGTAAATTTTTTGGGAAATACAGGAATATTGGCATCCTTGACATTACTGACCAAGGGGAAATGTACCATTGATCAAAGGGCCAGGCATCCCTGGCACTATTGTCAAATGGTCAAACTCTAGAAAAGGAACATTTGTGCCAAATCTGAATTTAATCCATTAATAATTGACGAAACGTACCACCGTCTACTTTCTCTATAAAAATTCAATACTCTGCCTTAAAGAACCAGAGTTATGGTGCTTGTTTCAACTCCTGCCCTCATTATATTCATAGTACAGATAGATACATGTATTGCCTGAAGAAAAATATCTGCTAAATTTTGTTTTAGTCTATCAACAGTTGACGAAACAAATCAGGGATTAATTGTTTAAAAGACTTAATGAACCAGAGTAAAGGCCTCTTTCTATTCATCGCTCAAATAGATATTTGACTGAAGGAACATATCTGCCAAATTTGGTCTTAATCCATCGATAAATGATGAAATGGGCAAGAAACCTATTTTCCCCATTAGGCTTTAATACTTTGAAACATAGCAAGGGCCGTAATGACCACAGACCACCCACCCATGCTGGTGTTGGTCTGTAGTCTTATTTACCACCTAAACATACTTACAATGTACCATTCAATCACTACTTGCTAAATCCAACCCACCATCATTTAGCCACAGAAAAAACTCAACCTATCCTTTTAAGCCTCACTATCCAGTAGCAATAACGCTATCCTATTCTAGGCTTATAGAATGGATTAACTCCCTTCATAACACCCCTATCCAGACCGGCTTCAGTCTTTGACCTCTATATCAATATCAGTGAACTGAGAGAAGGTAACCGTAATTTCTCAAAATCATACAAAAAAGTTCTCAAATCATTCCCACATGGTGGTGACTGAGGTGGGGTCGCAGTGATTGAATGGTAAGTATGTTTAGGTGGTTAATAAAAACTACAGACCAACCTCAGTCACATCAACAACATCCATGTTATCCAATCACTACCCGTAGAATTGGTCAGTGCCTCACTTCAAGATTTGAGAACCTTTAAAGGAAGGTTGAATAAAACATAATCAAACAATGATCAAATAACACCAATTCAAAAGAGCAACTAAATCAACTTCACTGTTGAATACAAACTGATTCAAATAAACAAGTTCTAATAATGATAGTAACAAATTAATAACATCACCAATCATGTCATACAGACTACCTCTTAGTGATGTGATGAGATCGGACGATGTGACTTTGTTTGTTTGTAAAGTTAGTATGATTCTTGAACAAGAACTCCGCAAATGGTGCATAATACCCTACCATGATGACAAACCAATGAATGAGAGCTATCAGAAAATATTTATTCTTCCTCAGACCCAGACCAGACATCCGTATGAAGTGTCAAAGCGATTCATTAAACAGTCAAGGAGGTATCGTCTGGAAACCAAATTTCAAGATGACCACTACTCAGTGGTGGCCATATTGGATTTCGGATTATCGTAAATTTCGATAAGTTTCTTCACCAGACATATTCCAACGACCATATGAAGAGATCTGATAAATGGTAACGGCGATATCATCCAAAAAACAACTTTCAAGATGGCAGCCCATGGCTGGCGGCCATCTTGGAGTTCAGATCATCGTCAATTTTGATAGGTTTCTCCTCCGGACCTAGTCCAACCACCCTATGAGGTTTCAAAGCGATCCGATAAACGGTAACAGAGTTATCATCTGGAAACCAATTTTCAAGATGACCACCAGTGGCTGGTGGCCATCTTGGATTTCAGATCATTGTCAGATTCAATAGGTTTCTTCCCCAGAGGTAGTCGCACCACCCTATGAAGATTCCTAGAGATCCGATAAACAATAACAGAGTTATCATCTGGAAACCAATTTTCAAGATGGTCACTGGTGGCTGGCGGCCATCTTGGATTTCGGATCATTGTCGATTTCGATAGGTTTCTTCCCAAGACATAGTCCAACCACCCTATGGAGTTTCAATGCGATCTGACCAACGGTAACAGAGTTATCATCCGGAAACCAATTTTCACGATGACCGCCGGTGGCTGGCAACCATCTTGGATTTCAGAACATCGTCGATTTCGATAGGTTTCTTCCCAAGACCTAGTCCAACCACCCTATGAAGTTTCAATGTGATCCGACAAACGGTAACAGAGTTACCATCCAGAAACCACTCTGCCACCCACACGCCCGCCCGACCGCCCGCCCAGACGGACGATGCCATTACATAATACCTTGCCAAATTTTTGGGTGGGGTATAAAAATGAGTTACCTGGATTCTGATCTTTTAAGTAATGGTTATTAAATGTTGTCACCTTTCCAGCCTATGACTATAATGTCCTGAGGCTCATTGATGAATGAAACGGCAACAAAAATTGAAAGAAGTTGCTAAGCCATGAAGATCACGAACTTTGACATAGTAATTGGTCTGTAATTTTCATAGTTTCTCAAATCAACGTGAGATAGTTTACTTAGATGCCAGTCAGGAATTTGATACCTGTCTGGATACCTCTTAAAGGAACTGACCAGGGATCTAACAAATGCTCTTGAATGATAGCTTTATATAATAATCAGAATAATTTGAATCAGCTAAATACCATTTATGTCACTCTGGCGGGAATTGATTAGTGATGTAGTTGGTCCTATGCGCTCTGGTGTATGCCAAGCGAATAAATAATACCACCTACAGCTAGTCATATAATCTCAGTTTTAATTTGAGTTAAGCTGATTAGCCACTACTTTCTATAGGTAAAATAACATTGAATCTTAAAACAATTTGACTGAGGATCTATATCAGTCGCACAAATTTCAAAGCATTCAGTAGGCATCATGTTACGAACTTGGGGACCAGCAGTGTATTTTGAAATCATTTTGACCGAAACTCGTTGCTTCCACCAGAAACAGTGCCTTTCAAATATAATGTGTTCAAAAGGATTAATTTAGTGAATTAACAGTAGCGACATATAATCGCTCTACATCAGCACCTACAGAGAATACTATTCGTATCGATTACAAAACTATATTCAGGTGTGCGTTCATTATATTCAGGTATGCGGAACCTGCACACACAGTTGAAATATGACAGAGTGTGTAGGACCAGCGATGTCATTAATTGGTTGCAAGCTAAGCACTACTTGAGCTAGTAAATGCTTTTTCTCAGATTATTCTGATTGATTTCCATTTTTTTAAATATTTAATAATGTATGAAATTGCCAATAAAACTGTTATAGTTCCCTTTTCCGGTCCTTTAATAAGTTTATAAATGTTGATTCGAATTTGCAGCCAGTGAATGACTTCAACAATACATTATCTGGTGAGAATAGCAAAGGATGTAGCAATACCACGCCTATCATAAGCTTTTACATTTATAATTTGTTTGTCAACCGAGAAGCTGATTCATGGCATATATTAAATAGTTTCACAAATACAATGAGCAATAGGTTTCTTTGACGTCGGTGTGGATACCTCTTCCATGACCCAAAAATGTGAAGGAATCATCCTTATAAGATAGGAGCCGGTTTATTAAATTTTAAATATCTGATAGAAAACCAGTTTATCAGACGGCACACAAGATAGTGATACTCTTGATACTCTTAAGAAAATCGGTTACGCTGGATAAAGACTAAACTGAGTTTTAGATGGGCTTCCATGGGCTTCTAGAATAACAAACTAAATCTTCTCCAACAAAATTAAAACTACAGTTGCATCATGTATTTTGTAGGAAGAGCTTATATATCATAATGTCTTATTGCCGAGGATACTGCAATAAAAAAAAACTAAATTAAGAGCCAATAATATTAAACATACAGAACCAAAAGCTTTCCTGCCCAAACTAGAACCTGAGCAGGATTCCATGAGGATAAAGGTTAAACAACAGGTTGCTGAATATTACCGCTAACCTGAACCAAACATTTAAAATCTTAGAATCCCTTGCTTCAGATTAAGAAGACATTGGGTAAGAAAGAGTTCAGAAAGAATCTGAAAGCCTTTAACCGAAATCGTCGATAACTTTAGAACATCAGAGGAATAAGATAGAAAATCTAATACTCGGTAAAAAGTTACAGAATCGAACACGAAAGTATTGTATGGAATGCGCTCCTGGATTAAGTTCCAGTGACTTAATTGTTGTAGGCGCTAGGTATGTACCTGCTCGGTATTTTATTATACCATATGACTAAGTTGTTGATGCTTAAGGCAGCAACAACTTTGGGGCAAATTATTTCAATACTGATCAGGTGACTTTTCGCTATAAGTGATTTTAAATTTTAAGAAGAGGTTAAATATGATCTGGATAAATGCATGGTTCGATTGTTTTAAAATCTATAAATATACATAAAATGCTGCTAGAATTATTTTGCAAACAATTTTATTGAAGGCTATTACTTCAGAAATAACTTTAATCCATGTTTTTGGATAATTCAGGATGAAAAGGGTTCATTATTCTTCTAACAATTTTAATAAATGCTGTTTTAAATAATGTGTGTATGTACCGATATCTATGTTAGATTTTTGTATAAGAAATATTGATTGTGTAAATAGTTTTTGTGATATGAAAGTTGTTAAGATATTTTTATTTTTTTATTAATTAAATTAAGGTGTTTTTAAATACATAAAGGCTACATGGTTAAATTAAAATTAGACTGGTGGGAAATGACAGTGACAGTATTCACTCCAACCACTGCTCAAAAACTATATTAACCCATTGGTCAGCAAATTTTAAATCAGCAACAAAATATGCTAAATAGGCATATAGTTGTTAGTTATGTGTGGAATGTGTACTGAAAGATGTTGCTAAAATAACAGTAACAGCTTTCAGTCAAATTGTGCACAATGCCAGATATATCCTACAGAGAAATAATGTCAGGAGAAAAAGAAAAATATAATTACAATTTTATGTCCAGTTTCAGAATAAAAAATCTGTCATGCCAATGGAGTCCACACAGTCCAGTCCTCACCCATTCATAGACTATCCATGGGCTGTAGATTGCCACAGCTTGAGTGCTATATGTTCTCAAACCTCTCCCCATAGGCAATCAATACTTGAGCAGCGACAGTGACACCTCCACCCTACCCCCACCCTGGATGGCACTTGTCATAATCTGAATTCATGCAATATTAATTAAAATTCTTGTTCTGACATGAGCTACAGTAGGGAATCATAGAAAATATACGAATATTCAATACAATTCTTATAATTTTAGTTAATTTCAACTGATCAGAAACCAACTAATTTTCTCTGCTCACGTGTTTCTATTGAAATTTATCTCCAGGCCAAACACAAATTTAGCCAGTTTTCAAGAGCCAATATGTTCATTATTGAACTGACCCTTGAATTAACAACATCAAAAATAAAAACTTTACTCTGACAATTTATTTCCTAGCTTGCTGTTGCTTTCTACCACAGGTATGTTATAAACTTAAAACTTTATATTTTATAATTATTGTGTAGTTTGAATTAAATACTGTTTCTGATTCTAAGCCATACATTTAACAGCTTCAGTAATGTAGAAAATATCTGGATTTCTGCTAAAACATACCTAACTACCATATCCTCCACACTAGTAATTGTGTTAAAACGGTACACATTTTAAGAGCTGTTGCTCTTAGCAACAGTTTTCCTGGTCATTGCAACAACTTTACTGGTCAATTAATAACAATAAATAAATATTGTCCTGTGTAGTTATATAATTTATAACTACCATATCCTCCATTACCATGCCCGCCATTGTGCTAAATATGAAACTTCTAAGCTGTTGCTGTTGGCAACAGTTTCATTTGTCCATTATATGTACGTCATGTAGATACTGCTTTACTGGTCATAATTTTAGCATTTGTAGTATATACTCTCTAACTACCATATTTTCCCGTACCAGACCTGTAGAAGGGTTAAATACAACTTCTCTGAGCTGTTGCCATTAGCAATAGCTTTACTAGTCAATTAGCAACAGCTTTTGTGGTCCAAATCTTGTCCTGTATGTTTTATAATTCATAGCTACCAAAGTCTCCATTACCATGCCTGTGGTTGGACTAAATGCAAACTGTCAGAGTAAACGTGTGTCCCACAATCGATACCGTGAAATGATCACGCTTAGCCGATGTACACTTAATCTTTCTATATTAACTTCCCTGAACAAAAAAAATCAATGAAAAATAAACATTCAAAAGGCTTGCTTAAACAGAACTGAGAAAATGGGACACCACCACATGGTTAATCCAAGATGGGAGAAATTGAATTGTGAATACCTTCTTTGTCAAGCAGGAGTATGTGCACACGCATGCACGTTGACCTAGGATTGATATAGAGGTTAAAGACTGAAGCCGGTCTGGATAGGGGTATTATGAAGGGAGTTAATCCATTCTAGGAGCCGGGAATAGGATAGAGGTGTTATTGCTACTGGATATTGAGGCTCAAAAGGATAGGTTGAATTTTTTCTGGGGCTAAATGATGATGGGATGGATTTAGCAAGTAGAAATTGAATGATATAGATGTTGGTGGTGTGATAAAATCGCCTATTTGAAGGTGTGGCCACTTCATATTCAGAGCCCAAAAAGATATTGCTTACCTGAATATATCTGCCAAATTTGAGTTTAATCCATCATCAAATGGCGAAACGTACCAAAATTGTTGAAAAACGACAGGCAGACAACAGTTGAGCTACAAATGCACAATATTTAATAAATGTTTTATATGTGAGAGAGTGAATTTACATGACTTTAATTAATGAATAAATAACTTTCCACCCAGCCTATGTACTTGTTTAAGCCACACGGTATATGCTCAATTCCAGCATTCGCTGGTCATATTAATTAACCTGTCACCCTCCCAGCTAATTTATGCATGCTTGGTGTATGAATATGTATCTAAGAGAGGAGCTGGACTTGGTTGCTGAGTGCATCTAACTAAGATATAGTTCAGGACTATTTGGCGTCAATTAAAATCTGACCAGATCAGGTTGCAGTAATGGGAGGCAGGGAGAACAGCTGAGTGAGAGAGAGGAAGTCAGAACTGTGTTTAATAGGACCGGACTGTGCATAGCAGGAGTGAGAGTAAAAACCTATAAAGGTTAGCACAGTGAATTGCATGGCATTTACCTAGAAATATAGACATGGCTGTTTTTCGGCATTGTATGGCAAATTAAAGGATGAGAACTGAATAACCAGGCTTCATGGTAAGTGAAATTTAACATTTAATTAAGTATGATGTAATCCAACACACACACACACACGCACGCACGCACGCACGCACGCACGCACGCACGCACGCACGCAGCACACACATGCATGCATGAACGCCTGCACGCATGCACCACACACACCCAACACACAGAGCCTGAACGGGATACAATAATATTAGTATTCAGCTATTGTACAGAAAGCAGGGAATATTTCAGCAGGAATAAACTATTTGATATTGCTCATTAGATGGTCATTTTGCTTAATGAGGTGAGAAGAGAACCCGTCCAGGGTAGTGAATTTCCAAAACAGTCACATGGGCTGGTTTGTTGAATTGTAGATCCTGGGAATTTGGGATGAAACTGGGCAGTGTGCACACACATATTAGCGTCATGAACTGTGGGATTTAAGCTAGACACGCTATGTATACTGCCTGCTACAATTACCATGCAGCTGCAGGTGCATTGTAGAAGCGTTTAATATGGCTAGCCGGTCAGTTGATTTAATTATCCTCCATGAGGCTGCACAACCAGACACCCTTAGATGTTGGTAGAAATCAAGGGGGAGGACTGCTGTCAGTAATAAACTGTGCCGGGCTCTGACTAGACAGATTTATTTCCCTTTCTTGACTTACTACCTAGTGTATATCTAATGCGTTATTTTGCATCTAGTTGGTGTAAATAATACAGTGGATGATTTCTTATTGGACTAATCGGCTTACCCTGTATAATGGTGGTGATGATAATGATAATAATGATAATGATGATAATAATAATAATAATAATAATAAATATCACTGGATATTATTTTGTTTACATTTTAAGTAATACTTATATTAAGGAGGAAATGGGTTAATATGAGATTTGCAATGCTGTAGCGTAAATGGGCCATTATAAACAGGCTATGTTCCATATATACATTATACCTTACCATAATTGAAAAGTAGCTTAGTCGATTATCTTAATATTTTACATGTACCTTGTTGGGCGTTTTGATGACGTTGTTACCATGTAGTAATTACTTTATTCAGGATTCAAATGACGGCTATTCGGTGGGATTGCTGTAGAGAATCTGGCATCTGAAATGTTGTCTTGTAAGCTATGGGGTGAGTGTCGGGAAATGTAATTACATCCAAGTAGGGAAGTCTGGTGTGATCTTAGAAGCTATTCCATATCCTATTAAGTTGTGCACCCAGACTTTATTACTATCCTATATCCGGTATGTCATCTGAATGGACAAGATTGTTACTAACCAATGGTGTTGATGTAATCATGGGACGTTGCCGAAAAAGGAACATCAATAATAATTAAAGGAAAAATATAATCTAGTTAAGGAACTGGAAGCTAATAGCTAATAAGTATATTGTTTATTATATATTTATGCTTTGATAAACTAGTTAGGATCGCTGATTGAGACATAGAATGTAGATGAATGATAAGATCAAGAAATGTTATCTGATAGTCGGATTATGCAAGCATGGTGTAACTTTATGAAGACATTTAGATTGTTTTGATTATACTTTTATGATATATACTATTGGTATTTTATTATATTGTTCTTATGGATATGAACACCCAGTAAGAGGCGTCCATGTGACCGCATATTGCAATGGGATTAATTTGGGTCACAATTAATCGTCCATGGGTTTCCATATCCTGCCATATATTAAGATTATTCCTTAATGTGTTTATCCTCTTTTCTTTTAACTATATATGATACATCAGGGTTTCTGATACATGAGTTTTAACCTGAAAACCATGGTATTCAAAGCAACATCACTGTAAATAAATTCGCCTATATAGCATTTCATCAGCCAGTGTTTATGTTTCATCTATTCCTCAATTCAACGAACTTAAGGTGACATATAAGAACTTTGTCACTCGTAGCCGGGTAGTACAACCATATTGCAAAATGTATTTACCCTGTTACAATTTGGCGCCGCGAGTAGGGTTGAGGACACTGTAGAACTTTATTAATTTAAGTTAGGGACATAGACACTGATGTATCATCATAATAGGCACCTGGGAGCAGTACAGTGAAGGCTGAGAGGCAAAGGGACATCCCAGCATCACACATACGACAGCAGCATCAGAAACCCCCATATGCAATGGTCCGTTATTATGGAAGAACATCATCAAGTTGCTATCCGATACGGTAACATTATAGACTCATACTATTACCATGATTGTGACGCTTAGCCAGATTCATCTCCAAGATATATTTAAGAGACATGTTGTTTATTGTTGATAAGTTCATCACGGTGTTAAAGGATGATACACGGTTCATAATGATTGGCTATTAACCAATTAGTTGCATGACCTCCTTAATTGCTCATTATATTAGAAATGTACTACATAATTGTTTTTTTTCGTATATGGTGGTCGCTTGTATTGTGTTTCACACTTGCTTTGTTCCTAAACTAAGTGTGTATCTATTGATAGTTACGCTAATGTTGGTGTCTGTGTGACTGCAGCTGCATAGAGGCATAGGCCTATAGCATATATTCATGTTCCATACAGTCCATGAAAATCTGCTTACGCCGATGCAAGGAACATCTATTTGGAAATCCCCAAGTTGGTAGCTGTGGGACACAGCTATTGAATATTTGGCGGTCTTTCAGTCTGTCGGTAGAGATGCCAAAGTTCATACATGCCTGTTTGATTGAGTGTTGAATTTCCTATCAAACTTGGAAATTACAAGATCGTGTACATTTGTATGACTCCTTAATCATATAAACAATGGCAATAAAATTGATTTCAATTGCAACATAAATTAATTTAAATTGCAACATACATTAAATTCAATTGCAAAATAAGTTGATTTCAATTGCAACATAAATTAATTCTAACAAATAACTTTGAAATGGATGCCGAATTGTTGCAGGCTGAAGTGGCCAAATTAAAGCTAGAACTAGACCAAGCCAAAGATGAGAACACGAAACTAAGGGAAAGGGTTAAGAAAAGTAAACCTACTCTACCTGGGGGTAATGATCATAAGGGCACCACAGGTGGGGTTGGGGAAAGTGAAATGTCACAACAAGCAGAACCCTCCCGCATAGTTTATCTAGCACCAGAGAAACGTCTGGAGAAATTTAGTGGGCCAGGGGATCACAGGTTAACCCTTGAGGAATGGATATCAGATATGAAAAATTATATAGAATCACATCCCATGTCCAGTGCCCAAGCTTACTGCTTCATCCGAAATAACCTTGTGGGACCAGCCCGAGCTGAAATTGAAAGCAGAGAAGAGGTAGAAACGGTAGATGAAGTTTTCCACGTGTTGCAGGAAATCTTTAACGAGTCTGGAACTGTACACCAGCGCCGACAAGCTTCCTATCGGCGTCGACAAGATCCACGAGAAACAATACTAGAGTTTTCCCATGAGCTACTAAAGTTAATACGCTCCATTGAACAACTTGACCTTAGAAGTAAAAATGAAAAGGATGACATGCTGAAATCTCAATTTGCTGAGGGTGTTGCCGATATCAGTCTCAAAAGAGAACTTCACATGCGGATTTCAGAATACGAAGAGGACACTTTCTTTGAAGTGCGTGACTGGGCCATTGAGTGGTGCAGAAGGGGCCAGCGAAATGAGGGAAGAGCACAAGTTAGAGAAGCAGCAGCCAACAGCATTGATGGAGATCTTCCCCTCATTGACCTAATGAAACGGCAAAATCAGTTGTGGGAGCAACAGTTGCACAAGCAAGCAGAACAAACCCAGAAAATGGAAGAGCACATGGATGGACTTATGAAACTGATGATGCAGCAGACCAGGAACCAGTCAACACCCAATAAATGTCAAGTCAGGAAACAGCAATCAGTACCAGCTTGTTTTCAGTGTGGAAGTCCTCAGCACTTTATACGTGACTGTCCTCAAGCTAGACTAGGACATCAGGGAAATCCGTCGAATCAGGGTCGGGCAAGATATGACTACAACCCATCACAGCAAGGTAAGGCACCATTAAACTAGTTTCGCCTGCCGTTGCGAGCCAGACGGTAGGCGATTATAATACAGGAGAACCTGCTATAATTAGTAATGCAATTGGTCGTTGTCCTGAGAGTAAAATTAAGATAGGCTCTGTAGAGATACCATGTCTCATTGATAGTGGAGCAGAGATATCCACTATCACTGAGTCTTTTTATTTGACACATTTGAAAGAGAGGGATGTTTTATTAGTTGACATAGGTTCACAAATAACGGTGTCCACAGCTAATGGAACAGAACTGCCTTTCATTGGCTATGTTGAGGTTAACATTGACCTGTTTGGCATGTGTATTCAGGATGTAGGATTTTTAATTGTTAAGGATCCTTTTAGTGGGCCATCTGTCACTAGAAAAAAACGCTTACCAGGAGTTGTTGGAAGTAATATCCTACAGAAACTACATGTGCTACTGGGGGCAAACCAAACGATGAGTCAATCCATTTCTCAGAATCCAGGAGCAAAACCATGGTTGGAAGTGTTATCTTTATATGGTCAGCTTCCTGGTATCATGTATCAGCATGAAGAACTTTCCACCTATGGATATGTTAGAATTTCTGGTAGACAACCTATTTTAATTCCAGCAGGATCTGCCCGTGTTGTTACAGCCACAAGTCGTAGTGATATTTGTGCAAATTATTATGCCCTAGTGGAGAACTTGAAGGTAAGTACTCATCTCCCAAAAGGAGTAGTAGTAACACCAGCATATGTAAAAGTGGAGCAGGGCTGTCTAGCCGTAAGTATTGCCAACTTTAGTGAGGACGACGTATATCTGCAACCACACCAACGGGTTGGAATCTTGACCAAAGGGCTTCTTATTAACACAGAGACATTTGAAGTAGAATCCAAACAGTATGACTCCTCAATAGATAAGTTAGAAGTGAACCAAGCAGAAGCAGATTTATCTACTAGAGATATTGTTTCAAAATTGGATATTGGAAGTGACCTTACACTACAACAGCGGGAGCAGATAAATGATTTAGTTTTCAGGCATAAAAGGATTTTCAGTAAAGGTGATCATGATTTAGGCTACTGTGACTTGATTAAGCACAAAATTACGCTGACAGATGATATACCAGTTAAATTGCCACATAGACGAATTCCTCCAAATCAAATGGAGCAAGTAACTAGGTACATCAATACACAACTTGCTTCTGGAATCCTTCGGCCAAGTATATCGCCATATGCCTCGGCAATAGTGGTAGTTAAGAAAACTGATGGAACCATCAGGGTGTGTGGAGATTTCCGGTTATTAAATGCAAAGACTGTGAAAGATGCCCATCCACTCCCACGTGTTGAAGAAGCTCTGGATGCCTTAAAAGGTGTAAGATATTTCTCCACAATCGATCTTGCACATGGCTTCCTTCAATGTGCGCTGGAGGAAAAAGACATGCCCAAGACTGCTATACGTGTAGGAACCTTTGGACTCTTTGAATATACAAGATTGCCCATGGGGTTATGCAATTCTCCTGCAACATTTGCCCGTCTTATGCAAGCTTGTTTAGGTGATCAAAATCTGCTTACATTAATTGTTTATCTAGATGACATCTTGGTGTATGGACAATCATTTGAGGAAATGATAGAGAGGTTAGAACTAGTTTTTCAGCGTCTATTGAAATTTGGTCTCAAGCTCAAACCAGAGAAGTGCCATCTATTCAAGAAGAAAGTAAAATATTTAGGACACCAAATCTCAGAAGAAGGCATTGCCACAGATCCAGACAAAATAGAGTGTGTGAAGAATTGGAAAACTCCAAAGACCGAGACAGAGTTAAGATCGTTCATCGGCCTCGCCTCATACTATAGAAGATTTGTGAAAGGATTTGCACAGATAGCCAAACCTCTCCATCAACTGTTTGAAGGACATAATAAAAAGAAGAAACAGCTAAAGTCTAAGCAAGACCGCCGATCATTTTGTGAACGATGGGATGATTCCTGTGACAAAGCCTTTGAAAACCTCAAAGAAATGCTAACCAGCAGTCCATTATTAGGATACCCTGATTTTTCGCAACCATTCATCGTGGAAACAGATGCCAGTTACAGAGGCCTCGGTGCTGTTCTTTCGCAACAACAGGATGGTAGGTGTGTTGTCATTGCCTATGCAAGTAGAGGACTCCGACCAGCTGAAAGAAATGATGCAAATTATAGTTCTATGAAACTCGAGATGTTAGGTTTGAAGTGGGCCATAACAGATAAGTTCCGAGACTATTTATTAGGTTCCAAATTTTTAGTGTACACCGACAGTAATCCTCTTTCATATATACAAACAGCCAAATTAGGAGCGACAGAAGCTAGATGGATGGCACAGTTGTCTCAGTTTGATTTTACTGTTAAATACCGTTCAGGGAAGTCCAATCGGAATGCAGATGCTCTTAGCCGGTTACATGCTAAGGTTCATGCTAAAGCAGAAGAATTGTTCCTGGATCGTAGAACCGTTTTTGGGGGAATAGTCATACCGGTGGAATTAAGAAGGAAAATCAGTGAGTTGCAAAGATTGGATGTATCAGCAGAGGAAATGCAGACCTCGGGTCAATCAAGCCCATCAACGGATGCGCATAGTGTTTCAGATACCTTGCCGTCATACAGTAGTACAGAATTAGCTGAACTGCAGAGATTAGATAGTGAGGTTGGAAGACTGGTATATTTTTGGAAACATGGAAAACCTCCTAGAAACCAGACTCGCAATGAATCTAGTAATGTTCAGAAATTAGTCAATCAATGGAATCATTTGAGGGAAATTAAGGGTGTTCTATATCGTATCATTTGGGTGGATGGTCAAGAAGTGACCCAATTATTGTTACCCTCCTCATTGAAGAGTCAAGTTCTGGAAGCCATTCATGACAAGATGGGACATCAAGGTAAGGAACGAACCTGGATGTTGATCAGAGCACGGTGCTATTGGCCAAAAATGTTTGCCGAAATAGAAAGTCACTGTCAACATTGTCAACGTTGTTTGTTAGCCAAATCAAAGCCAAAGGTTCACACTACCATGAAAAGTTTGATTGCTAGGAAACCATTGGACATATTGGCTATTGATTTTACACTGTTAGAACGATCTAGTGATGGACGTGAAAATGTACTAGTGATGACTGATGTCTTTACAAAACTAGTACTGTGTGTTCCAACACGTGACCAAAAGGCACATACCGTTGCAGAAGCATTGGTTAAGGAATGGTTTTTAAGATATGGTATACCACGCTCCATTCATAGTGACCAAGGCAAGAATTTTGAATCTTCCGTTATTGCAGAATTGTGTAGCATGTACAATATCAAAAAGACCAGAACTACACCATACCATCCCCAGGGAAACGGACAGACTGAGAGGTTTAATCGGACATTTCATGATTTGTTGAGGACATTAACACCAGAACAGAAGCGGAAATGGCCTAAGTACATTCCAGAGTTGGTCTGGGCTTACAATGTGACACCTCATGCATCAACTGGTTATTCACCTCATTTTCTTTTCTTTGGCCAAGAAGCCTGGTTGCCCATTGATAGTATGTTGTCAGGTGGCACGGATACACATGAGGACATGGCTATGCATGACTGGATAGAACAGCATCAAAAGAAAATGGAGATCGCTCAGAAATTAGCAGGAAACAAACTCAGGGAGGAAGCAGAAAAACGTCAGAAACGATGTGATGAAAAAGCTAGTGATTTTGATATATCCCCAGGAACCAAAGTTTACATCAAGAATAGAGGAATAAAAGGGCGGAACAAGATTCAAGATCGGTGGTGTGATAAACCCTATGTAGTAATTAGACGAATAGATCCATTAAATCATGTCTATGAGATTCAACCAATAACTGGCATTGGCAATATTAGGCGAGTACATAGGACTGAATTGTTAAATGTGCATGAATATGTTAGTATGTGTGACAGAGATGTTATCCCCAGTGACGATAAGAATTCTTGTGATGAGGAGTTCCAGCAAGGTGAGGACAACACAGATGATGATCAACCAGATATATCTACATCAGAGAATGAAGATATTGATTTGTCTAATGTAGCTGCTGCTTTAAATAATGCAGATATTAATCGAACACCAGTCACACATCATCAAAGTAACCATTTAGAATCAGCAAGCCGCTTAAGGAGTATGACAAGTAAAACGGTTCAGGAAATAGCAGAGTCACTGGATAATATTGGACCTGATCTACGGTTAGGAGTGACAGATGGATTAGCCATTGGACATGGTAGGATATGCCAGGATGCTAGTAAAGTCTCTGAGGACATTGGGGAACATCCAATTCTTAGGCGATCTACACGGATCACAGCGGGAAAGCATAGCGACAGGTTAGGGTATACAGATACCAGTCAACTCACCAGTGAAGCCGTACAAGTTGTGGTGAAACAAGAAGGGTTTATGAGTGAAAGCACATCAGGAATCATAGCCGACCTAGCTAAGGCTCAACGTTTATTAGCACTAGTTCTAACAAAACAACTTAGCCCAGTTGATAAATAATTGTCGGGACGACAAAATGAAAGTTGGGGAGAATGTGAGAGAGTGAATTTACATGACTTTAATTAATGAATAAATAACTTTCCACCCAGCCTATGTACTTGTTTAAGCCACACGGTATATGCTCAATTCCAGCATTCGCTGGTCATATTAATTAACCTGTCACCCTCCCAGCTAATTTATGCATGCTTGGTGTATGAATATGTATCTAAGAGAGGAGCTGGACTTGGTTGCTGAGTGCATCTAACTAAGATATAGTTCAGGACTATTTGGCGTCAATTAAAATCTGACCAGATCAGGTTGCAGTAATGGGAGGCAGGGAGAACAGCTGAGTGAGAGAGAGGAAGTCAGAACTGTGTTTAATAGGACCGGACTGTGCATAGCAGGAGTGAGAGTAAAAACCTATAAAGGTTAGCACAGTGAATTGCATGGCATTTACCTAGAAATATAGACATGGCTGTTTTTCGGCATTGTATGGCAAATTAAAGGATGAGAACTGAATAACCAGGCTTCATGGTAAGTGAAATTTAACATTTAATTAAGTATGATGTAATCCAACACACACACACACACACACACACGCACGCACGCACGCACGCACGCATGCACGCACGCACGCAGCACACACATGCATGCATGAACGCCTGCACCACACACACCCAACACACAGAGCCTGAACGGGATACAATAATATTAGTATTCAGCTATTGTACAGAAAGCAGGGAATATTTCAGCAGGAATAAACTATTTGATATTGCTCATTAGATGGTCATTTTGCTTAATGAGGTGAGAAGAGAACCCGTCCAGGGTAGTGAATTTCCAAAACAGTCACCAATCATATGGGCTGGTTTGTTGAATTGTAGATCCTGGGAATTTGGGATGAAACTGGGCAGTGTGCACACACATATTAGCGTCATGAACTGTGGGATTTAAGCTAGACACGCTATGTATACTGCCTGCTACAATTACCATGCAGCTGCAGGTGCATTGTAGAAGCGTTTAATATGGCTAGCCGGTCAGTTGATTTAATTATCCTCCATGAGGCTGCACAACCAGACACCCTTAGATGTTGGTAGAAATCAAGGGGGAGGACTGCTGTCAGTAATAAACTGTGCCGGGCTCTGACTAGACAGATTTATTTCCCTTTCTTGACTTACTACCTAGTGTATATCTAATGCGTTATTTTGCATCTAGTTGGTGTAAATAATACAGTGGATGATTTCTTATTGGACTAATCGGCTTACCCTGTATAATGGTGGTGATGATAATGATAATAATGATAATGATGATAATAATAATAATAATAATAATAAATATCACTGGATATTATTTTGTTTACATTTTAAGTAATACTTATATTAAGGAGGAAATGGGTTAATATGAGATTTGCAATGCTGTAGCGTAAATGGGCCATTATAAACAGGCTATGTTCCATATATACATTATACCTTACCATAATTGAAAAGTAGCTTAGTCGATTATCTTAATATTTTACATGTACCTTGTTGGGAGTTTTGATGACGTTGTTACCATGTAGTAATTACTTTATTCAGGATTCAAATGACGGCTATTCGGTGGGATTGCTGTAGAGAATCTGGCATCTGAAATGTTGTCTTGTAAGCTATGGGGTGAGTGTCGGGAAATGTAATTACATCCAAGTAGGGAAGTCTGGTGTGATCTTAGAAGCTATTCCATATCCTATTAAGTTGTGCACCCAGACTTTATTACTATCCTATATCCGGTATGTCATCTGAATGGACAAGATTGTTACTAACCAATGGTGTTGATGTAATCATGGGACGTTGCCGAAAAAGGAACATCAATAATAATTAAAGGAAAAATATAATCTAGTTAAGGAACTGGAAGCTAATAGCTAATAAGTATATTGTTTATTATATATTTATGCTTTGATAAACTAGTTAGGATCGCTGATTGAGACATAGAATGTAGATGAATGATAAGATCAAGAAATGTTATCTGATAGTCGGATTATGCAAGCATGGTGTAACTTTATGAAGACATTTAGATTGTTTTGATTATACTTTTATGATATATACTATTGGTATTTTATTATATTGTTCTTATGGATATGAACACCCAGTAAGAGGCGTCCATGTGACCGCATATTGCAATGGGATTAATTTGGGTCACAATTAATCGTCCATGGGTTTCCATATCCTGCCATATATTAAGATTATTCCTTAATGTGTTTATCCTCTTTTCTTTTAACTATATATGATACATCAGGGTTTCTGATACATGAGTTTTAACCTGAAAACCATGGTATTCAAAGCAACATCACTGTAAATAAATTCGCCTATATAGCATTTCATCAGCCAGTGTTTATGTTTCATCTATTCCTCAATTCAACGAACTTAAGGTGACATATAAGAACTTTGTCACTCGTAGCCGGGTAGTACAACCATATTGCAAAATGTATTTACCCTGTTACATATATAACACAGATGAAACGATGTTATACATGTGTGATACAGTCTCCTCTGTCTTTCATAATAACGTGCAGCTAACTACACATATAAAAGGTCTTAACACGGGCATGTCCAAATTGCTGTAACCCATTTTTTGTTTGCGCAAAAGGTTACGCAAATATTTCTAACACGTTTTTATTCCCGCAATTTCATTAATGTGGTTATCAAAAATGGTTACGAAAAATAAAATGGGTTACCTAAAATAAATTTGCTTAACCCCAATTTGGACAGGCCTGTTAACACTAACACACATTTGCATGTCTCTCTGTAAATGCATCATCACCCAAATTTGGTAATATATGTAGTGCTTCACTATATGTCTTATAAAGACATCTCTCATATGAATCCTTGTGTCTTATAATTGATCTGTGCAAAATATTTTATCATACTCTGCTCAGCACTATATCATCAGAATGTCCTTTCATATGCGCATTTAAATGATTGCTAGCTGCAAATGTCTTATCAACAATATGCACCTGCATATGCTGATTTAAATGACTGCGACTTTTATATGTTTTATCACACTGTGAGCAGCTGTATGGCCTATCTAAATTATGTACCCTCATGTGCGCATTTAACTCACTGCAAGTTCTACATGCTGTATCACACTGTGGACACCTGCATGGCCTATTACCTGTATGCACCCGCATATGCTGATTTAAATCACTGCGAATTCTAAATGTTTTATCACACTGTGAACAGCCGTATGGCCTATCTACTGTATGTATCTTCATGTGGATAGTTAATTGACCGGGCCCTGTAAATTTCTTATCACACTGTGAGCAGCTGAACGGCTTCTCGACAATATGTACCCTCATGTGCTTATTTAAATCACTGTAAGTTCTAAATGTGCTATAACACTGTTGACAGCTGTATGGTTTATCACATGTACGCGTGCTCATGTGCAGATTTAGATGGCCGAGCTGTGTAAATTCCTTATTACACTGTGTGCAGCAGTAGGGCCTATCACCAGAATGTGCCTGCATGTGCCGATTTAAAACACTGCGGGTTCTAAATGTTTTATCACACTGTGCACAGCTATATGGCTTGTCACCAGTATGCATGCTCATGTGCAGATTTAGATGGCTGAGCTGTGTAAATGTCTTACCACACTGTGGGCAGCAGTACGGCCTCTCACCAGAATGTATCCTCATGTGCACATTTAAAGTACAGTTACTTGCAAATGTTTTATCACACTGGGAGCAGCAGTATGGTCTATCACCAGTGTGCATTCTCATGTGGACTTTCAAATGACATACCTGTGTAAATGTTTTAGCACAAAGTAAGCAGCTGTGTGGTTTATCTCCAGTATGACTTCTCATGTGCACTACTAGATTGCCTTTAAGAGCAAATCTTTTAGGACACTGTGAACAGGAATATGGTTTCTCTCCTGTGTGAATTCTGATGTGTCGCACTAATTGACTTGTGGTTGAAAATGTCTTCACACACTCAGTGCAGGCATAGGGTTTCTTTTCAAATTGGGTTGCCATGAGCTTTATTTAATTATGTCTTGCTAGAATGAGAACTGAAACACACAATCTAATTTGAAGACAGTTCATGTCAAGAATTTGACAAGTTTACATCACAAAATGTTCACAAATAATCCCATTTTCACAAACACACACCTGTGCATGACATGGAAGCTCTCCTTATTGTACTTATCAGCTTTAAACTTCACCAAACTCAGTCACATCGTTAAAAGTGTGTTGTCATTGTACAGTACAACAGTCTCATCCAGTACAAATGTGTTGACAGTGTCAGTGATCAGCCAGTCAAAACCATATTCTGAGAATATAAAGATAATGAACAATTAGATAGACAATTAGTTTCTGTCATTTCTGGTCTCTCATGTGAATATTGACAAAATTGTCACACAGAATCAGAGACTACTTAAAGAGATCATCTTCTTTTCTGTTACTACACAAACTTCACCTTGTTGAAGACCTACATGTAGGGGTTGTGGCTGCATGAGAGACTTAAGTATTAATTTAGAATGTTAGTTTTGAACAATTTATTGATTTAAAATAACAATTCTTATAATTATCATGAATCATGAACAAGTAATGATGAACTGAGTGATAAAATGAGAGATATATATGTACATTTAAAAACGGCGTTTTATAACTTATTCTATGTCATAATGAGGTTTCATAGTTTGGCCAGGTGTCCCTTAATGATTTCCAGGGAAGGGACCATGGCTGCCTCTGGTAGTTGGTTCCAATAAAGCACACTTCTTGAAAAGAAGTAGGCTTCATTCCTAGTTGGTATTCGAATGAAATCATGCATGTGACAAGATCTAGTTTGACGTGTTACAGGCTGAACATAAGAGGACAGGTTGATGGCCACTTGACTGTTCACCATCTTATAGAACATACATTTCCTGAATTCGGTTCTATGGAATTGAAGGGTGAGCCAATTCAGGGGACTTAACATGTTAGTTATGCTTGAAGTATTGTGGTACCGATTTAGTGTCCATCTTGCTCCTCTGGGGTGGGACCATTTTAATAGTATTTTGAAAAGATTTTATAAGCGGGTCTCAAACTGCAGAACAGTATTCTAGTTGTGGTCTGAACAGTCCTTGGTATGCTACTGTTTTGATCTGAGGTGATTGTATATGTAAATTTCTCTTTGGAAAACTGTAATGTGTGGTTTGCCTTTTTCTAATATTGTGATATAGTACTTCCACATGAGGTCTTGGCTTAAAGCTGAACACACATTGTAAAAGAAAGGAATTTTTTGAGAGAAAAAATATTCTGTCCAAACCCGGTGCCGAGTTGCCGACTTTCTGAACACACAGCTACACCTGCTATAAAAGCTGACTTGCTCAATGCCAGAGACCGCATTCGCTTACTGACTCTCAACCTGTTCACATCGTAGTGAACTCGGGATATATAGGCGTACATGTTAATTTTGAAAACAATGTATGTTAAAAGGGAAAATGCAAATGCCACCACATAACACTATTCCTATGATAGAATAAAAATATGGTAAAAGTATTTATCAATAAATTAATATAATTACATATTTGTAGATTTCATGAAAGATATGATAGGCCTATATAGACGGACTATGCCTATAGCTACCTGGGTGAAATGCATGTATCAATTTAGACAAGGTAACATGCCCATGTTTTAACTACCAGATGAGATACTAACTGTATGAGGGTGGGTGGTGGTGTTTCACGAAACGTACAGCGTGCGTGCATGAACAAACTCATTATAATAACAAGTGTTACTTGCACGTCAAATGATTAGCATGTATTTTGTGAAAACAACAGGCACCACCACTAAAACCAGCACAACCACCATCATCACCAACACTAGTAGAACAACCAACCCCACCACCACCGCAACAACAACAATAACAACAAGCACCACCACCATCACCACTATAATCACCACCACAACAATCACCTTCACCACTACCGCCATCACCACCACCACCACTATAATCAGCACCACCATCACAATAGCCACCACAAAACTTGAACCACTATGGCAACCACCAGCAATATCTTGCATCACCCACCTACCAAGTAATATGGTGGAGAAAAGCAGTCCAATCTAGGACGCATTCGAAATTCTGTACTGGCTGGGGATGACTCCGACCTGATTATTCTCCTCAAACATCCTGCTGGAGGAAACAAGCTTGATATTTACTTCTTCCCTGGACCAGAGAAAGGAGCAGCTCTCAATTGTATCAGTGTCAATTTATTCAGGCATGCACAAGGGAAGAACGTCTACAAGAATATCCTTTTTGTACATGCTTCCCTTGGGGGCGATAAGACGTCCGGGTATTTGGAATAGGCAATGCTGCCGGTCTGAAGCTAATCAGTGACAACAAGTTAATTGTGGTACCAGGGTTCAATCAATTATTTGAAAACAATTTGACTGCAAGTTGTAGCTGCCACAAGGCTGGAAACTGTGCTGTTATCTTGAAACCATTTCTGTGAAAATTGTTGCTGCAGACACTCTTTCACATCCATTGTTTCAAGTTATTAGGCCAGCTTCTGTAAACAGTCTTATTGTGGCAAGAGATTAACCATGGCAGAATAATTGTGTATACTTATAAAACTAAATAAGCTGAAAGATTGTTAAAATATTCAATACACTGTCCACATTCCATTATATATTGATTTTAAGTGTAAATCCTTTGTATACATGGGTTAATGTGTCAGGTTTACAGATATTAGATATGAATTTAAAGCTTTGTTGGATATAGATTATTTTGAAAATAATTTGACTGAAATTATTATTCAGTCAGAATATTTTCAGAATTGGCTTCATGTTATAGGCAAGCATGGCTCTTGAATAATTTATATCCAATGGCTTGTTTTGAAAAGTATTTCACTGGAAAATAATGCCAGTTAAAACATTTTCAAAATAAGCAATTTATGTTATATTTAAAAAAGGTTGATAAATCTGAATTGTTGTCTTTTAAAATATTATGCTTGTTATGTTTTTCTAATTGGTTAAAAGTGGTACTTCAAATATTTTCATTTTGTGTACTGAGTATAAGATAGAAAAATTATATTATAATTACAAGCCAAGATTAATTAAACCATAAAGGAAATCCTAATCAATGGGTCAGCTCACTCATGTGTCCAACACACTTGAATGACATGATTCACTCTCCTGCCTTTAGCAATAACAAATGAGAAGGTCACCACCCACTACCCTCTTTGTGTTGGCTGTGTATGGATAGGTGGCTTGCTCAGACATGAATTTTTAAACTACAGAGGAAGTTGTTATTTTCCTCCAATGAGAAAATATTAAATTCATTTTTATCCAGGAAGTTCAGACAATTAACCAATCAGGCTTTTAAAATTCTTCAACGTACAACTTCCTGTGTAGCTAACGCTATAGAATCTGTTGGTAGGCAAACAAGAAATGTTTTGCTGGTTGACTGTTGCTTGATAATAGCTCATTCCATACTTCTGATCTGAACAGTCAACAGCTAATAATAAAAGTGTATCCTGTTATTAACTTCTTGTTTGCTTCTATCCAGGTAAGATTCTATGCTTTGCTAGTATTGATTAGTTTAAGGATTCAGGCATATTAAAGGGAGAAATTATTTAATACAAATTTAATGAGTGATTGATAAAAAAGCTTATGGAATTTCAGTTTTCATTTTTCTTTAAGCGAATATTTTGATGATTGATAAATTTGAGAATTTAATAGGTCAGAGACTCAAATCTTGCTACCAGCATACTGCCTTTTGATGCATTTTCAAAATATTCATCAGCTACTCATATTTTGAACTTATTGTAAAACCGTGCCTCAAAAATATTTAACTCATTTCATCCTGTAACTTAAATCCACCAGACAGCCATATCCCTTGGTTACCATGCTGTCTATCTTAGAGGTTCAAAATTAAAATCGGAATGGTTTGGCTTCAAGATATGCAGCTTGTTTTTCAAGACCTTTCACGCTCCAGAGATATCATTAACACAGGTAGATTCAGGATGAAAATGGTTACATACTTATTATGGTCTGATTTACTTTACTGTTTGAATAGTTTCTGAGATTATAAAAATGTTATCCAAAGAAGTAAAAATATTCTTATGCTTAAAAGAGTTTGTTATGGGAATATAATCATAAACAGTCCCCTTTTGATAACGGCTTTGAATTTCCAGTCTTCAGTTCCATTCTATACAACTGATAACTAACCAGTGTTCATGGATGGCCTGTTCACTCAGGACTACAATGGACGAGGATGGCCTGTTCACTCAGGACTACAATGGAGGAGGTCGGCCTGTTCACTCAGGACTACAATGGATGAGGACGGCCTGTTCACTCAGGACTACAATGGCCACGGATGGCCTGTTCACTCAGGACTACAATGGCCAAGAACAGCTTGTTCACTCAGGACTACAACAGCCAAGGATGGCCTGTTCACTTAGGACTACAATGGCCAAGGACGGCCTGTTCACTCAGGACTACAATGGCCAAGAATGCAGGAAATGTCAATTTCCCTTTCTCCGAGATCTAACAATACTCACCATTCTGTTACTTCTGATATACAGCTGGGCTTGACAGCGGCTCTAGGATTATAGACTTAGAAAGCTTTACCGACTCCTGGGAACCGGGTACTCGGCTCCAAACTGCCGAGTACCCGTTTACCATAGAGCTCATATTGTTTGCATAGCCACCAAACAAGAGAAAACTATGGCTTGCCTCCGTGGGGCTGGGAGGCTGGGTCCGTAACAGAATGGTGAGTATTGTTAGATCTTGGAGAAAGGGAAATTGACATTTCCTGCATTCTCCTTCGATCAATACTCACCATTCTGTTACTTCTGATATACACCAGATTTGATCAGTAACCTGGTGGGAAGGGGCAAGCCATACATGCTAATTTTGCCCCTTGGAGAAAGATTTTAGACTTCAAACTTGACTAACGGAGACCTAAAAGGACCGTCAAGTTCACGGAACCGAATCACATTCGCGTCACAGGCCCCCCCCCCCTTTTTCCTCCTAAGAAAAGGGAGAGAACTAACGAACATGTATCTCGCCTGAAAACACCAATATGCCAAGAGGGTTAACTACTCCCTGCATATCGCTTGTATTAGCCTGGGAATGAGCATGAATATATAAGATGAATGAACATGATACATAGACATAATACAAAAAACTCTCACTTGTTGAATTACCTTATGATAACAGGACTTCAGACGTACCGCCTACAACCATTCACCGGTTCGGCCATCAGTGACACAATCTGGTTGACATCCTCTCGCTTGACCATGCCTGCTTTAGGTTCTTTTCTTACCAAAGTGAAAAAAGGGGAAAAGCAGTGTGGTCACTAACTATCGTTTCAAAACAGCTAAAGCGAGTGGATTGGCTGAGTCTGACACATCCCTCATATAGTAATCCGTAAATGAGGACTCACAGTGCCATTGTGCAACGGCCATGATGTCCTCTAACGGAACACCATTGTAAAGGGCGGTCGAGGCGGCTATTCCTCTAACATCGTGTGCCCTTACGCCCTGCACCTGGTGCCCAGTCGCCATCTCATGAGTAGTCTGAATGCATTCGACCACCCAACGAGAGATAGTATCCATGGATGCGGCGCCATAAGGCTTTTTATGGCAGATCCACAGATGTCTATCGTTCGACCGTAACGAGTCAGTCCGTTTCTTGTACTTAGTCAAAGCACAAACCGGGCACCAGACACTGGCATCACGATCAAACCTGGTTAACTTCGGTATAATGATCGGTTTGCCGGGATATCTCAAAGATTGGTTCTTTGACATAAATTCTGCTCTTGGCAGAAGACGCAGACCTTCTCCAGAAACAATAAATCGGTTCCTCTCTGCCGAAAGCGCATGGATCTCACTGCGCCTTCTAGCTGAGGAAGCTGCCAATAGAAAGACCGCCTTTAGAGTCAAATGCTTTAGACTAGCCGAACGCAACGGTTCGAATGGGTGCTTGGCCAGTACATTAAGCACTAAAGATAGACTCCAGGCTGGAATGACTACCGGTTGTCTCGGGCGGAGATTGCTCATTCCCTTCAACATCACGTTTAACTGGGCCACCTCTGGACTATCCCTGTTGGCTAGACAAGGGATAACTGATGCCAAAGCTGACTTGTATCCAGCAATTGTGACGGGAGCTAGTCCTGTAAAGAACAGCTCACAGAGAAAGTCTGCTATTTGCTGAATAGTGGATTGAAAGGTATCAATACCCTTTTCTTCACACCAGTCTGCAAATCTGTTAACCTTGTTGTTATATGACTTGAAGGTTGACCTCCTTCTCGCAGCCGCGATGAAATCAGCAGCCTGTCGAGAAAAGCCTTCCGACGTGGAACGTTGTTTGACAACATCCACGCAGTCAATTTGAACATTTCGGGACGCTCGTGTAGGAAGCGTCCCTTGGCCTGGGAGATTATGTTCGGAATCTCGGGCAACTGCACAGGATTTTCCACCAGCAGATCTAGAAGATCCGTGAACCACGCCCTGCTCGGCCAATACGGCGCTATTAGCAGGACCAGACACGGCTCCTCCCTGACCTTCACCAATACCTTCGGTAGAAGAATGGTGGGTGGGTACGCGTACGCGTGCATCCCTCTCCAGCTTATCGCCAGAGCGTCTGTATCGACGGCATTTGGATCTGGAATCGGCGAGACATATGTCATGATTTGAGCATTTTCCTTTGTGGCGAACAAGTCCACGTTGGGTTTGCCCCAATGCTCGAAGATCCGTCGTAGAACTGGAGGGTTGAGGGACCATTCTGTTAGCAAGATTCTCTGTCTGCGATACAAAGCATCCGCCAGAATGTTCAATCGGCCAGGAATATGAGCTGCTTTCAAAACAACTGACTAATTCCTGCACCATTGAATCAAGTGCCACACCCTGATGCACAGGGTGGGCGACCTGGTCCCGCCTTGGCGATTTATATATGATACTACTGTCGAATTGTCCGACCGTATCAATATCACCTTGCCCCTGATCATCGGAAGGAACTCTTCCAACGCCAGTTCCACTGCCATCATTTCCAACAGATTGATATGCAGCTGACTCTCCGGGAGAGTCCATGTGCCCGAGACCTGGTGTTCTCCCAGGCAGGCACCCCACCCCTCCAGCGATGCATCCGTGTAAACGGACAGCTGGGGGTGGGGTAGGTGCAGCGAAACCCCTATTAGGAGATTCTGACGCTGTTTCCACCATAGAAGATGCGATATTATGGGCTCCAAAACTGGCACCAGTTTTGACAGGGGTTCTGTTCTCTGTTTCCACAGAGACATCAGATACAACTGGATAGGTCTTCGCATTAGAGCAGCGTACGGGATAACCTGCTCCATGGAGACCATCATGCCCAGCATCTGAAGGAACCGCCTCGCCTGAATGTGGTTTCCCACTCGAAAACTCCTGAGGATGGCTAACAGAGACACCACTCTGGGCTCTGATGGGTAAACCCTGCCCTCCTCGAGGTCGAATCGCATCCCCAAATAAACGAAATGTTCACGAAATGAAAACGGATTTCTCCTCGTTGACTATCCAGCCTAGATCTGAAAGTAACTTCAGAGTCAGAGCAGTATCCACGTTCAACCTGGCTGCCGAGTCTGCCTTGAGCAGCCAGTCGTCTATGTAGGTGTGTAGCGCCACGTTCTCTTTTCTGAGAAACGCTGTCACCGCAAGGACCACTCTCTTGTGAAAACCCTCGGAGCTGTCGACAGGCCAAACGGGAGAACTGTAAACTCCCATACTTGATTCTGAAACGCAAATCTCAGAAACCTGTGCCAACTCCGATTCATCGGAATGTGGAAATATGCATCTTTCAGATCGATCAATACACACCACATTCCTTTCCTCAATCCCGCCATTACCGACCTCGGCGTTTCCATCTGGAACCGAGGCGTATGGATAAACCAATTTAATGGCCTGAGATTTAGTATGGGTCTCCATCCCCCTGTGCTCTTGGGGACAAGGAACATGTTTGAATAGAAGCCTGGAGTGTTCCGGTTTGCTGGTTTTATTGCTCCCTTCAGAAGCAAACCCGACACTTCCTTTTGAATGGCTTCTAACTTGTCTGGCTCCCTTGGTACGGGTGTCCAGACAGGTGCCAAAGACAGATTTTGTGGCGGAAAGTCCCACCACTCCGGCATGTAACCCTGGGATAACCATCCCAGGACCAGACTGTCTGACGTCACACCTCGCCAGGCCTCGACGAAACGCATGAGCCTTCCACCCACCATAGACGCCTCGACGTCTAACGGGGTTGTCCGGCTCGCAGTCCGCCCCCCCCTTTCTTAACGAGAGAGAGTGAGAACCATTTCGTTCTAGGCACGACGGGTATAACTGGCACCGCTGTTCCTGTCGCACAGGTGCGGTCCAGGCGGATATGAAGGGAGCTTGCGTACCCTCAGGTACGCTTCGGCCCCTTCTGTCCGCCCTTTGAGGCCTTACCCTTCCCCTTGCCCTTCCCACCTCTAGGGCGGTCAGGAGCAACATTGGGGAGGGTAGGCGCCTCTAAACCCTTCCTGGGTTTCTTCGCCGGCGGCGGCTCCGAGAACCCAGCCGAAACAGACGTCGCAATAGGCCTGGCTTTCGCCTTGCTCTTATGCTTTTTCTGTTTCTTTGAAGGCTGTCCCGTTAGCGGTTTGCCCACAGCCCCTAGTGCGTGCGCTTGCCGCACTAGCTCTAGCTGTAGATTTACCGCTAACCGATTCTGCGCAATACTGGCGGTGTCCTCTAAGATGGCCCGCGCTTGGCCACCAAAGATGCTAGGCCCTGTCAGGGGCGTCCCAAGAAGACGTTCCCTGACTGCCGTAGCCGGACGCATATGGTCAATGACCATTTGCCTCCTGGACTTCGTCACTCGCGCTTGCACCCTTGCCAATGCGTCCATTGACAGCACCAAGCCGTCATTAACACACGATAGCGCCACAGGTGGCACAGGGTGGCCTGCCCCCGCTTCAGCCCACACCAACTGAAGTAGACGATAAGAGTGATTGACAGCGCTCATCGCTGCCCTCACACCCTCATCGCATAGGGCCAGGACTTCTTCCTGGTGTACCTGGGACTTATCCACTAGTGCCGGACCGGGACCACCCGACCCGGCACTCTGGACGCCCAGTACCCATCGGTCATCCTCCGTGACCGACGGGACTACACCATACCTGTCGTATTCACCCCGCGGAATACGACATCTTGCCTGCACCTCCCTGGAGGCCGCAGGGAGCTGACCCTTGGTCATTAGTTGTTTACTATAAATAGCATCCAACAAATCAATGAACCGTGGATCCAGTCCCACTGACTGGATCCGGGCCGCGGGCAAAATCCCCATCCTAATCGACGCAACCGACGGACGGGGCGCATCTTCATCGGCCGTGGCCGAAACCACAGACGGGTCCACTCTGGCTAGCCACGCCAGAGCATCAGACCATTCTACCTCCGAAGAAGATACCCCCGCAAACACGTCACCCGTTGACGTGCTCACGGGTCTGCCAGCCACGGCCTCCCGGCAAGGAGCCACGGCTGACACGCCAGGCACTCCGCTACCACACGGTTCCGCCGCCACCCCATGAAACACTCCGGTCCATGGGGTAGGTCCGCACAGAAAACCGTACGGACCCGTAACCGTCGCGGAACCATAGCCGGACACGGGTGCCAATGGCACCCCATGTCCGGCTGCCGGACCAGGCGAGATAGGTGAGTACCACGCCTGGCCCGGCACACCCGTTCCCCTGACGGCTGGTGACAAACCAAGCCGCGCGGAACCAGTGCACGGTAACGGATTGGCCTCAGCCGCAGGTGGAGCCGCTGACCTGGCTTGCGCCAAACCAGACAAATGGAGGCCGGTTCCGTCCAGGACGGAATCAACCTCCATATTCTCCACCTGCGGCTTCACGGGCCGCAGCAACCTCTCCTCCTCGGCCTCATCGTCTTCAGACTCCGAAGAGCCGTCACTAGACGAATCAACCAGGAGCCGTCCTGGCGGACGGCTCCCACACCTAACGGACCGGTCACCGCTACTGGACCACCCGGAGGTGGCCGCAGAGAGACAGAACCCGTCTGGCCGAAGCCAGACGGGACCGCTAGGTGGCCGTACGAGACGGCCCCCTCGGTAACCAGTCCAGAATCCTGTCCGAGGACAGGATCCGTACCAGGCATGGGGAGAAACTGCCCCCCAACCTTTGGTAGCAGGGACGACACCAGCGTGGGCAGAACGCTATGCAGAAAACCCTGCATAGCCGGACCAAACCACGCCGGCGGTGCCATCTCCGCCACCTCCAGCTGGGGACGTGGAGCACCCCCACAGGCCGATCCACGATTTCCTCTCAGACCGCCTGACCCCGCGTCAGACCCAGCCAAGTCCTTCTGGGCAAGGAACTTAACCATTGTTTCGACGGACCACACTGCACAAACATTACACCTATGATCTATATTACACAGGGCACACCTAAAACAGACATGGTCCTTGAACATTACACGGACAAACTTATGGCAGTCGTCACATGATGGCGGGGCTGGCTTGGCCTATAAAATAAGCACAAACCTACAATAAACAAGCGGAACGAGACACGGATGGAAGGCAGACAATTAATTTTCAAATATTTTGACTCATAAATTAACCGTAACCTCCCCGCACCCCACCCCGCCACGTTACAACAACGATCGCATTGATTATGACGACAAGTACGCGGCGGGCACAACACACCCATAATAGATCCTACAGGATGTGTAACGGCTCCAGGAATCATATCGCATAGCATTCAGGGTATATTTACTAATCAATATAAATTATACTCCTAACGAACGCAGCACGATATGTGAAGAAAACAACAAAATGTATAACAAAACTGCTGTCTCACACGGTAAAACCGCAGACCACACATCTACTCAAGAATTTTGAAACCACCGATCATTGCAAACCGATCATGATCGCACGTAAACTTGATCATTCTAAAGTTTCCGGTACCATTTTTAGTACGCAGCACCCAGAATAAGATGCGCGAATTAATGAAAAATTTTTCTTCACATAAACATCCGAGCGACCGGGTGTGACGTACATCCGAGCGACCGGGTGTGACGTCACCCGCTCGGATTCTACGGAGAACGACGTCAGCCGATATTCGTGTTAGAAATACCGTAGCAAACACCTATTTTCATATCTGCCGATCGCCTGTTGGGGTTTAAAGGCGATCGTCTGGCATATATCGTTGCTAGCACACGTCCCAGATTCTATGGGGTCAGAAATTGGAACATGCGACACAACGAAATTTAGAGACCTAAGTCTTTTAACTATGGATAATAAAGAACAATACAACCTGGTTGTCTTGGGCGGTATTCTCCATAGTCCTTAGTTAATCCTTTCAGAACACACAAACTATCACTGATTAAAGACTTAGATTATTTTAAAACACTAAAATCCTTAATGCAAAAAGCATGTATTGCTCTTGTTGCTATGCAAACAAGAATGAGCTCTATGGTAAACGGGTACTCGGCAGTTGGGAGCCGAGTACCCGGTTCCCAGGAGTCGGTAAAGCTTTCTAAGTCTATAATCCTAGAGCCGCTGTCAAGGCCAGCTGTATATCAGAAGTAACAGAATGGTGAGTATTGATCGAAGGAGAACAGCCTGTTCACTCAGGACTACAACAGCCAAGGATGGCCTGTTCAGTCAGGACTACAACAGCCAAGGATGGCCTGTTCACTTAGGACTACAATGGCCGAGAACGGCCTGTTCACTCAGGACTACAATGGCCGAGAACAGCCTGTTCACTCAGGACTACAACAGCCAAGGATGGTCTGCACTTAAAAATGTTATTCCTAGCAAAAGTATTGCCATAAAGAGTTGTCACCCTTCAGCGTTTAGATACGCACAATAACAAGGCTTATTTCTGCCCTGTACATGTATCATGTCATCAGTATATCTATTTTAAGAAAGCATTTATTGTACTACTTTCAGGTAGAGATTGTCACCAATCAGCGTGATTAATTCCAATTGGGTCCATGCTATGTAGCTGGTGGATCCAGAATTTCTCGCGTTCCTTACGGATAGACGTTGCTTCCGTGGAATCAGGATCGCGATGGAACACCTCAATGATTCTGTAGTTGGAATTCTCGTTTAGTTTCACCAAGGTATTGTTTAGAACATGTGTTACACGTAATTAAATAAACCACATTTGTTGTGTTACAGAATGTTTTTGTTTTGGTATGATAGTTAAGCCCAGTGTGTGAGCATTTGAATGTGCATTTTTTGTCCATTTGTTGACAAAATGCACAATTGTGTTTGTTGCATAGAATGACAGGGTTGGTGATGTTTCTGCCTTGAATGCCAAAAGTTTTTGCATCCATAAATTTGGCCGTTATTAGTGTGTCTTTGAAGGAGGGGTTCCTTCTATGACCAAATAATGGCGGTTCCTGGAATGTTGCCCTACATTTGGGGCTGCTCTGTAGTTGGTCCCAGTGGTGTAGGATAACATTTTTAGCTAGTTTGCTATGTGGGTGGAAATCCATAATGCATGGGATGCGAGTTGAAATTTCCTAGAACTGATACCACGGAAATTCAACGCATTTTCTCACTTAAAAATTCCCACCGCCTACGCCTATGTTTAATGTATACCTCAAAACATCACCGGGGAAGTGAAATCATTTGATTTGAGCGCCTAAATATTGCGTATCCTTTAATAAAGGTCGTTTATACATCAAAATTAATCCAATTTCATATAAAATGGCGTCGCGAAAAGAAATACAAATCACGTGATTCGCCTCCAATTGAAGAGTTTATTTTAGAGCGAGTACTCGGATATAAATATTCTGGAATCGGGGACTCGGAACTCGGGAATTTCTATATATTATCATTGCGCGATAGGAACTGAGTATTACACTGATCTGAATAACGGGTACCCGTTTGATAAACTCCCGTTAGCATATAATATCTCGCGAGAACACGCCACCTCCCATCTCAAAACAGCCGCTGGCTCGCCAAACTTAAGAAGCCGGCTATATTGTCGTTCGTAATAATTCAATTTGGATCATTTAATGTTGATCGGCGTTACAAAATTGATGCACATTTTCTCCCGTACTTGTTTGGTACATAAATTTGGTCTTAAAATATATTTATAAGGAAGGTATTTAACCACGCCAAAACTGTTTTAAGCGCATTTTGACTACAAAAGTGTGGAATAAACTTTATTATATCTTGAACATACGTGGCCTACTACTAGTATTAATCTAATAGGCGGTCGAGATTTACAAATCTGAGGCCTGTATTGACTTCTAGAGGGGCCAGAAAAGTATCAGGGCAGAGATCGGTCAGAAGTACACACCCTGTGACACGACTGTTATTATTATACACGCTATTCTTACAAATTTGCTCTTAAGAAAAATTTTCCTATACAGTCTGCGGAGTTAGGGGGTGGGCTTCTAATACAGAGTTTAGCCATTTTGAAACTGCTAAGAAATCATTGGAGCTCATATGTCAAAGTTAGGGGGTGGGCTTCTATTAGAGCATAGGCCACTATTAAGCGGAATACGGTAGGCTGGTATACTAGGAATGTAGGCTAGTAAGTAGGCTGTTAGACTAGGCCTGTAGGCTAAAAGACTGAGCGACCCACCCACTGACTCATTAATTCATTGAATCCACTTAGTCACTGAATCACTCACTGAATAACCCACTCAATTTTCCACTCACCCATACATCCACTTACCTGGCACCAGACCTGGGGTCAAATGCAAATGCATTTAAATACTTTTTCTCAAGTACTTGCATTTGCATTTGAAGATTTCAAACCACAACTATTTGCATTTGCATTTAAATACTTTTGCTAAAGTATTTGAAATTTCAAACAGTTTTCAAATGCTTTTTCAAATACTTTTCATATGATATATACACCTGTGCAAAAGTTAAGCACCAGCAAAAACAATAGAACGTAGAAACATGATGGTACAACTAGGCTGCCATACTTTTTGTCCCCGCGTTAGCTGACATAATTCCAAGTACGAAATGCACATGCATGCATGACTTCACGCCGCTTGATGTCTGTGCGTGGCGGGAAACAGCACACGTGTTCAGTTATGTAAAAGTCCAGTTTGAGGTGTAGAACACTACATACAGATTTAGGCGACAAGATTAGGAATTTTGTGTTCATGACCGTGGTTTATTTGTACAGAGAGAATTAGCTCTTGATTGTGAACCGCTATGGCAAGACGAAGGTTAAGTGATCGTGTGAAATGGCAAATCATAGGCATGCATACCACTGGTATGTCATGCAGAGAGATTGGCAGACAGCTGAACATTAACCATACTGTAATCAGTCGTTTGATTGCAAAACATGGGCAAACTAACGAGGTGAAGGACAGGCCTAGATCTGGAAGACCGAAGAAGACTACTGCCCGTGATGATCGAGCCCTAGTACGCCTTGTTAGGAGATCTCCATTCACCAACAGCAGAGTGCTCAGCCAGCAATGGGAAACGTGCAATAGAGTGTCAATGTCTACCGTCAAAAGGAGACTGTATGCTGCTGGCATGAAAGCTAGGAGACCTGTCAGACGTCCTCTCCTCACTGCACACCACAAAGAGGAGCGTCTGAGGTGGTGCAACGAAAGAAGACACTGGAACATGAGATCCTGGAGACGGGTACACTGGTCCGATGAAAGTCGGTTCCTGCTTCATGCCACAGATGGTCGAACTCGTGTATGGAGGTCCAGACGCACGGCGTACGACCAACGTAACATCATGGAAGAAGTTCCATTTGGTGGAGGTTCCGTTATGATATGGGGGTGCATCTCATTTGATTGTAAGCTGGATCTGTTGACTGTACCTGGAACACTAAATGGACAAAGATTGCAGGAAATGTCAATTTCCCTTTCTCCGAGATCTAACAATACTCACCATTCTGTTACTTCTGATATACAGCTGGCCTTGACAGCGGCTCTAGGATTATAGACTTAGAAAGCTTTACCGACTCCTGGGAACCGGGTACCCGGCTCCCCACTGCCGAGTACCCGTTTACCATAGAGCTCATATTGTTTGCATAGCCACCAAACAAGAGAAAACTATGGCTTGCCTCCGTGGGGCTGGGAGGCTGGGTCCGTAACAGAATGGTGAGTATTGTTAGATCTCGGAGAAAGGGAAATTGACATTTCCTGCATTCTCCTTCGATCAATACTCACCATTCTGTTACTTCTGATATACACCAGATTTGATCAGTAACCTGGTAGGAAGGGGCAAGCCATACATGCTAATTTTGCCCCTTGGAGAAAGATTTTAGACTTCAAACTTGACTAACGGAGACCTAAAAGGACCGTCAAGTTCACGGAACCGAATCACATTCGCGTCACAGCCCCCCCCCTTTTTCCTCCTAAGAAAAGGGAGAGAACTAACGAACATGTATCTCGCCTGAAAACACCAATATGCCAAGAGGGTTAACTACTCCCTGCATATCGCTTGTATTAGCCTGGGAATGAGCATGAATATATAAGATGAATGAACATGATACATATACATAATACAAAAAACTCTCACTTGTTGAATTACCTTATGATAACAGGACTTCAGACGTACCGCCTACAACCATTCACCGGTTCGGCCATCAGTGACACAATCTGGTTGACATCCTCTCGCTTGACCATGCCTGCTTTAGGTTCTTTTCTTACCAAAGTGAAAAAAGGGGAAAAGCAGTGTGGTCACTAACTATCGTTTCAAAACAGCTAAAGCGAGTGGATTGGCTGAGTCTGACACATCCCTCATATAGTAATCCGTAAATGAGGACTCACAGTGCCATTGTGCAACGGCCATGATGTCCTCTAACGGAACACCATTGTAAAGGGCGGTCGAGGCGGCTATTCCTCTAACATCGTGTGCCCTTACGCCCTGCACCTGGTGCCCAGTCGCCATCTCATGAGTAGTCTGAATGCATTCGACCACCCAACGAGAGATAGTATCCATGGATGCGGCGCCATAAGGCTTTTTATGGCAGATCCACAGATGTCTATCGTTCGACCGTAACGAGTCAGTCCGTTTCTTGTACTTAGTCAAAGCACGGACCGGGCACCAGACACTGGCATCACGATCAAACCTGGTTAACTTCGGTATAATGATCGGTTTGCCGGGATATCTCAAAGATTGGTTCTTTGACATAAATTCTGCTCTTGGCAGAAGACGCAGACCTTCTCCAGAAACAATAAATCGGTTCCTCTCTGCCGAAAGCGCATGGATCTCACTGCGCCTTCTAGCTGAGGAAGCTGCCAATAGAAAGACCGCCTTTAGAGTCAAATGCTTTAGACTAGCCGAACGCAACGGTTCGAATGGGTGCTTGGCCAGTACATTAAGCACTAAAGATAGACTCCAGGCTGGAATGACTACCGGTTGTCTCGGGCGGAGATTGCTCATTCCCTTCAACATCACGTTTAACTGGGCCACCTCTGGACTATCCCTGTTGGCTAGACAAGGGATAACTGATGCCAAAGCTGACTTGTATCCAGCAATTGTGACGGGAGCTAGTCCTGTAAAGAACAGCTCACAGAGAAAGTCTGCTATTTGCTGAATAGTGGATTGAAAGGTATCAATACCCTTTTCTTCACACCAGTCTGCAAATCTGTTAACCTTGTTGTTATATGACTTGAAGGTTGACCTCCTTCTCGCAGCCGCGTTGAAATCAGCAGCCTGTCGAGAAAAGCCTTCCGACGTGGAACGTTGTTTGACAACATCCACGCAGTCAATTTGAACATTTCCGGACGCTCGTGTAGGAAGCGTCCCTTGGCCTGGGAGATTATGTTCGGAATCTCGGGCAACTGCACAGGATTTTCCACCAGCAGATCCAGAAGATCCGTGAACCACGCCCTGCTCGGCCAATACGGCGCTATTAGCAGGACCAGACACGGCTCCTCCCTGACCTTCGGAAGAAGAATGGTGGGTGGGTACGCGTACGCGTGCATCCCTCTCCAGCTTATCGCCAGAGCGTCTGTATCGACGGCATTTGGATCTGGAATCGGCGAGACATATGTCATGATTTGAGCATTTTCCTTTGTGGCGAACAAGTCCACGTTGGGTTTGCCCCAATGCTCGAAGATCCGTCGTAGAACTGGAGGGTTGAGGGACCATTCTGTTGGCAAGATTCTCTGTCTGCGAGACAAAGCATCCGCCAGAATGTTCAATCGGCCAGGAATATGAGCTGCTTTCAAAACAACCGAGTAATTCCTGCACAATTGAATCAAGTGCCACACCCTGATGCACAGGGTGGGCGACCTGGTCCCTCCTTGGCGATTTATATATGATACTACTGTCGAATTGTCCGACCGTATCAATATCACCTTGCCCCTGATCATCGGAAGGAACTCTTCCAACGCCAGTTCCACTGCCATCATTTCCAACAGATTGATATGCAGCTGACTCTCCGGGAGAGTCCATGTGCCCGAGACCTGGTGTTCTCCCAGGCAGGCACCCCACCCTTCCAGCGATGCATCCGTGTAAACGGACAGCTGGGGGTGGGGTAGGTGCAGCGAAACCCCTATTAGGAGATTCTGACGCTGTTTCCACCATAGAAGATGCGATATTATCGGCTCCAAAACTGGCACCAGTTTTGACAGGGGTTCTGTTCTCTGTTTCCACAGAGACATCAGATACAACTGGATAGGTCTTCGCATTAGAGCAGCGTACGGGATAACCTGCTCCATGGAGACCATCATGCCCAGCATCTGAAGGAACCGCCTCACCTGAATGTGGTTTCCCACTCGAAAACTCCTGAGGATGGCTAACAGAGACACCACTCTGGGCTCTGATGGGTAAACCCTGCCCTCCTCGAGGTCGAATCGCATCCCCAAATAAACGAAATGTTGAGTGGGCGTCAACTCGGATTTCTCCTCGTTGACTATCCAGCCTAGATCTGAAAGTAACTTCAGAGTCAGAGCAGTATCCACGTTCAACCTGGCTGCCGAGTCTGCCTTGAGCAGCCAGTCGTCTATGTAGGTGTGTAGCGCCACGTTCTCTTTTCTGAGAAACGCTGTCACCGCAAGGACCACTCTTGTGAAAACCCTCGGAGCTGTCGACAGGCCAAACTGTAAACTCCCATACTTGATTCTGAAACGCAAATCTCAGAAACCTGTGCCAACTCCGATTCATCGGAATGTGGAAATATGCATCTTTCAGATCGATCGATACACACCACATTCCTTTCCTCAATCCCGCCATTACCGACCTCGGCGTTTCCATCTGGAACCGAGGCGTATGGATAAACCAATTTAATGGCCTGAGATTGAGTATGGGTCTCCATCCCCCCGTGCTCTTGGGGACAAGGAACATGTTTGAATAGAAGCCTGGAGTGTTCCGGTTTGCTGGTTTTATTGCTCCCTTCAGAAGCAAACCCGACACTTCCTTTTGAACAGCTTCTAACTTGTCTGGCTCCCTTGGTACGGGTGTCCAGACAGGTGCCAAAGACAGATTTTGTGGCGGAAAGTCCCACCACTCCGGCATGTAACCCTGGGATAACCATCCCAGGACCAGACTGTCTGACGTCACACCTCGCCAAGCCTCGACGAAACGCATGAGCCTTCCACCCACCATAGACGCCTCGACGTCTAACGGGGTTGTCCGGCTCGCAGTCCGCCCCCCACCCCCCTTTCTTAACGAGAGAGAGTGAGAACCATTTCGTTCTAGGCACGACGGGTATAACTGGCACCGCTGTTCCTGTCGCACAGGTGCGGTCCAGGCGGATATGAAGGGAGCTTGCGTACCCTCAGGTACGCTTCGGCCCCTTCTGTCCGCCCTTTGAGGCCTTACCCTTACCCTTCCCCTTGCCCTTCCCACCTCTAGGGCGGTCAGGAGCAACATTGGGGAGGGTAGGCGCCTCTACAACCTTCCTGGGTTTCTTCGCCGGCGGCGGCTCCGAGAACCCAGCCGAAACAGACGTCGCAATAGGCCTGGCTTTCGCCTTGCTCTTATGCTTTTTCTATTTCTTTGAAGGCTGTCCCGTTAGCGGCTTGCCCACAGCCCCGTGCGCTTGCCGCACTAGCTCTAGCTGTAGATTTACCGCCAACCGATTCTGCGCAATACTGGCGGTGTCCTCTAAGATGGCCCGCGCTTGGCCACCAAAGATGCTAGGCCCTGTCAGGGGCGTCCCAAGAAGACGTTCCCTGACTGCCGTAGCCGGACGCATATGATCAATGACCATTTGCCTCCTGGACTTCGTCACACGCGCTTGCACCCTTGCCAATGCGTCCATTGACAGCACCAAGCCGTCATTAACGCACGATAGCGCCACAGGGTGGCCTGCCCCCGCTTCAGCCCACACCGACTGAAGTAGACGATAGGAGTGATTGACAGCGCTCATCGCTGCCCTCACACCCTCATCGCATAGGGCCAGGACTTCTTCCTGGTGTACCTGGGCCTTATCCACTAGTGCCGGACCGGGACCACCCGACCCGGCACTCTGGACGCCCAGTACCCATCGGTCATCCTCCGTGACCGACGGGACTACACCATACCTGTCGTATTCACCCCGCGGAATACGACATCTTGCCCGCACCTCCCTGGAGGCCGCCGGGAGCTGACCCTTGGTCATTAGTTGTTTACTATAAATAGCATCCAACAAATCAATGAACCGTGGATCCAGTCCCACTGACTGGATCCGGGCCGCGGGCAAAATCCCTGTCCTAATCGACGCAACCGACGGACGGGGCGCATCTTCATCGGCCGTGGCCGAAACCACAGACGGGTCCACTCTCGCTAGCCACGCCAGAGCATCAGACCAATCTACCTCCGAAGAAGATACCCCCGCAAACACGTCACCCGTTGACGTGCTTACGGGTCTGCCAGCCACGGCCTCCCGGCAAGGAGCCACGGCTGACACGCCAGGCACTCCGCTACCACACGGTTCCTCCGCCACCCCATGAAACACTCCGGTCCATGGGGTAGGTCCGCACGGAAAACTGTACGGACCTGTAGCCGTCGCGGAACCATAGCCGGACACGGGCGCCAACGGCACCCCATGTCCGGCTGCCGGACCAGGCGAGATAGGTGAGTACCACGCCTGGCCCGGCACACCAGTTCCCCTGACGGCTGGTGACAAACCAAGCCGCGTGGAACCGGTGCACGGTAACGGATTGGCCTCAGCCGCAGGTGGAGCCGCTGACCTGGCTTGCGCCAAACCAGACAAATGGAGGCCGGTTCCGTCCAGGACGGAATCAACCTCCATATTCTCCACCTGCGGCTTCACGGGCCGCAGCAACCTCTCCTCCTCGGCCTCATTGTCTTCAGACTCCGAAGAGCCGTCACTAGACGATTCAACCGTGGAGCCATCCTGGCGGACGGCTCCCACACCTGACGGACCGGCCACCGCTACTGGACCACCCGGAGGTGGCCGCAGAGAGACAGAACCCGTCTGGCCGAAGCCAGACGGGACCGCCAGGGGGCCGTACGAGACGGCCCCCTCGGTAACCAGTCCAGAATCCTGTCCGAGGACAGGATCCGTACCAGGCATGGGGAGAAACTGCCCCCCAACCTTTGGTAGCAGGGACGACACCAGCGTGGGCAGAACGCTATGCAGAAAACCCTGCAGAGCCGGACCAAACCACGCCGGCGGTGCCATCTCCGCCACCTCCAGCTGGGGACGTGGAGCACCCCCACCGGCCGAACCGGGCGCTCCACGATTTCCTCTCGGACCGCCTGACCCCGCGTCAGACCCAGCCAAGTCCTTCTGGGCAAGGAACTTAACCATCGTTTCGACGGACCACACTGCACAAACATTACACCTATGATCTATATTACACAGGGCACACCTAAAACAGACATGGTCCTTGAACATTACACGGACAAACTTATGGCATTCGTCACATGATGGCGGGGCTGGCTTGGCCTATAAAATAAGCACAAACCTACAATAAACAAGCGGAACGAGACACGGCTGGAAGGCAGACAATTAATTTTCAAATATTTTGACTCATAAATTAACCGTAACCTCCCCGCACCCCACCCCGCCACGTTACAACAACGATCGCATTGATTATGACGACAAGTACGCGGCGGGCACAACACACCCATAATAGATCCTACAGGATGTGTAACGGCTCCAGGAATCATATCGCATAGCATTCAGGGTATATTTACTAATCAATATAAATTATACTCCTAACGAACGCAGCACGATATGTGAAGAAAACAACAAAATGTTATAACAAAACTGCTGTCTCACACGGTAAAACCGCAGACCACACATCTACTCAAGAATTTTTAAACCACTGATCATTGCAAACCGATCGTGATCGCACGTAAACTTGATCATTCTAAAGTTTCCGGTACCATTTTTTAGTACGCAGCACCCAGAATAAGATGCGCGAATTAATGAAAAAATTTTTCTTCACATAAACATCCGAGCGACCGGGTGTGACGTCACCCGCTCGGATTCTACGGAGAACGACGTCAGCCGATATTCGTGTTAGAAATACCGTAGCAAACACCTATTTTCATATCTGCCGATCGCCTGTTGGGGTTTAAAGAAGGCGATCGTCTGGCATATATCGTTGCTAGCACACGTCCCAGATTCTATGGGGTCAGAAATTGGAACATGCGACACAACGAAATTTAGAGACCTAAGTCTTTTAACTATGGATAATAAAGAACAATACAACCTGGTTGTCTTGGGCGGTATTCTCCATAGTCCTTAGTTAATCCTTTTCAGAACACACAAACTATCACTGATTAAAGACTTAGATTATTTTAAAACACTAAAATCCTTAATGCAAAAAGCATGTATTGCTCTTGTTGCTATGCAAACAAGAATGAGCTCTATGGTAAACGGGTACTCGGCAGTGGGGAGCCGGGTACCCGGTTCCCAGGAGTCGGTAAAGCTTTCTAAGTCTATAATCCTAGAGCCGCTGTCAAGGCCAGCTGTATATCAGAAGTAACAGAATGGTGAGTATTGATCGAAGGAGAAATCAAGATTCCATACTGGATAGAGTTGTGGTCCCTCATTTTGTAAATCATGCACCTGGAACCCACCCTATATTCATGGATGACAACGCCCGACCACATCGTGCTAGAGCTGTGCATGAATACCTCCGCCAGAATGCCATCGAAACCCTACCATGGCCAGCAAGGAGCCCTGACATGAACCCTATTGAGCATATCTGGGACATTCTGGGAAACATGGTGAGAAGGAGGGATCCTCCTGTGCAGAACCTACAGGAATTAACAGACGCACTCCATCTTGAATGGCAACGAATACCACAATGGCGTATCAGTCGGTTGGTGACCAGCATGAGACGTCGTGTCCAGGCCGTCATCCAGGCACAAGGTGGATATAATAATGACAGTCTCAAACTCGTGCACAGATGTTAAACTTCGTTTTCAGACACCATTAATGACAATCTAGCCACGTGTGTCAACTGTAGGGCAATAGTTGTCAGTTGTGTCAACGTAACCATATTCAGGCCTCGTTTTCAAGTTCAAACAAAAACATACAGTGTTTCCCCACCATCATAATCAGCATTCCTCTAGTTGCATTATTACCTCTTGCACTAAGATGGATGGGTACATAAATGTTTATGCTATTGCTTTCTTCATAGCACATGAATATACCCTCGCATGTGCGTAAAAATAGGGTGGTGCTTAACTTTTGCACAGGTGTATATATATATATATATATATATATATATATATATATATATATATATAGCAGGATCTTCCAAGCAAAGTAAATTAAAAATATTCCCAAACCTTATTTAATCATAAAGAATGCCTTGTGGCCCTGAAACCACTTTGACCACTGAAATATCAGCTTCCCAAAGTCAATTTCATATGTACATTCTGGAAACAAAATTGTTGTAAACTGTTGGTATCTAATGTGACAGCAACTGATTCCAAAAAGTGTCAAATGTACACCAGACATTCTTCTACTGACCCTGCATCAATTATATTTGGCATTAATGTCATAAGGGTTAACATAATAGCTATAATATATGTGTCAGTTTGTGAAATCATAATCAAAACAAACAATATTATATGCAAACTTTGAAATAAATAGTTACATTTTCGATATTGCTTTTTCATATACAGAATTGTGTGCATGTGAGATGTTAATTCCTGCTAGGAAATAGAGCTATCTAGAACCAAACCAAACAGAAAACTATCTTGAAGCAATTTGACTGGAAGCTAGTGCTGCATTAGGCAGTAACAACTAGCATGCAAATTAGTTTCAAACTATTCACCAGAATTTGTCCTACATCATAAGGGCTTGTGTCAGGTTTATGTACAGAAGTGTTTGTCTCAGAGTTGCCCTTATGCGTCCTTTTGCGTGTATATACGCATAAAAATGGCAGAGGGACGCATACAAATTAACCCTCTGCGTCCCCGAGGACGCACGAGGGACACAGTGAAAAAGTGTAACGGAAACTGGTAACTTTGGTGTGTGCTTAATTATCGATTATATTATCGTGTGTGTATATTTATTTGTGCATGTTTTTACTTTAAAAAATATACCTAATGTATTGTGTGTTCAATAAAAACGAACTTACTGCGTTGTTTAAGACTATGATTTGTTGTATGTTTTCTTGCACAACTCAAAGTTGTTAATGCCCATAAATCAGGTTCAACCACCACATTTAATTGTAAACACAATCCCCAAATCATCCTTAGTATTCCATTTGATCTAATTTTTTATAAGTAATGAGTTTACAAGCCCGATGTTAGTCGCCTTGTTTGGCCTACAAATTGCAAAAATACCCGCCATGTTTCTGTCTGTTGTGCTAATCGTCAGTATGATGTGTCAGTATTTGATTGGATAACAGCGGAATCGCCCTCTAGAGGAACTCACGCTTGAGAAATCCAATACAACTGATCAAGCGTATACAAACGTGTCTGGGCGTCTTAACCCTTTCACAGATCAGAACATTGGACAGATCACAAAGTTGTTATCACTAATCTGCTGAATATTTTGAAATTAATTTGCGCATGCCTACTTGCCTAAAGCAGCAACGACTTACAGGCAAAATATTTTTTGCTATTTACTTATCAAAATATCTAAATGGATGAAGGAATATATGGAAGATATTGTGATATCTTTTACATTTGAATGGTCATTTGACGGATTAGCGGCGATGTCTTTGTATTGCTGTTTGAATAACGGTATCAATACGCGCTATAAGCCGTCTTTTATTTAGCAATAGCGGCTGATTGAGTGACTGATGGATTAGTGTTTTATAATGTTTAGCAATACTCGAGCGTTAGGTGTTCCCAATTTCTAAACTAAAAAGCTCATCCCAGCAGCGATGTTCATCGATCTACAGGTAGGCATGCGTTAAAATATCAATTTTTTTTTCCAAACAGCGTGTAGCTCAAAGCTCTCCGATACAAGAGTCCTTATTGGATACACGCTAATGCGTTATCTATGCTTCAACCAATCAACAATCGCGTTACATAGTTACTCCCTATGAATTAGACATATCCGGTTATTAGCTGATATATTTTCACTAATTACGCAGTTTAATCTGATTTATACAGATTATGTTTGATAAATTATTGTTTTGTCTGCTCTTAACCTATGTATTCCACTATATTTGGTCATTCCAGTTAAAGTATAAAAATTACGCGCGCATTATATCGAAGTAGGTCAAGTAGTCCTTGAGCAAACTCGCGCCAGATACTCGTAATTTTTCAATTCGTCCAAAGCCAAGTTAGGGTTTAATAGAAAAATTAATGCAGTGGTCTTTGCTAATTACTAATGTTGTGGTCTTTGGAAATGTTAATCATACAAGGTTGTCAATGTAGGTTAGTTGGTTTATCAGACAACAAACAAGTACAGTGCTTTAAGTTATTGTGTATTGACATGCAGTTCAAATGTTATTAGTTAAATATACAAGGGCCACTTCAATAGATCAATTTTAGCCACCATTGTAGATCACAGAATACATATTTTTGAAAATGTACCACTGGAATGACTGGCACTGTTTTCAACATTTTTAATAAAGTGCTTTATAATTAGATCAATGTGTTGTGTTTATTTTAAGAAAAAAACATGGGACCCCCATATTTCAGATGAGGACCCCATGGGACCCCCAGATTTTACAGTAGGACCCCCAAATCTGAGGGTGTGGGGTAATTGGGACACCCAAAAATCAGATGTTGTGGGCAACACTGGTTTGTCTATAGGGTCAAATGATTGTATGAAGTAGTTGAGCATATACCAGGGTGTGATTATAAGTGACCAGGTGTTTGTGGGAGAATGAATAGAAAACAGCAGGATGGTGTTGAAGCAATGAAAGTACACTCCAGGTGTGAGTGCATAGATTTAAACAGCTCTTAACTTTTCAATGATGCAACTAATTTTTCATGACATAGCAAATATTCTGTTGAATATTTTGAAATTTATTTATTTATTTACAAGCTGCTGCTGCATATTCCAGTCAAGTTATTTTCAAAGTAGTCAACTGCTTTTCTGTGTGGTTGCTTTGAAAATGTGATTTAAAGTATTCCATTCGTGAAAGGGCTAATGGAATAAATTTCTCAACAAGATGAATTTCTCATAAAAAATGTACATTTGACAACAATTGGACTGAACTCTCCTGTGGGAGAAATTACTGTCTGTCAAATAATTTTCAAAGAAACGAAATTTTAATTACAAGACAACACAAAGTTTATTTAACCCTTTCACCGATGAAACTGGCCTTTAATACAATCTGAATGTAACCATACAGGAAAGCTGTTGAATATTTTGAAATTAATTTGAATGGAAGGCATTGCTGTCTTAAGCAACAACAACTTCCAGACAAATTAATTTCAAAATAGTTAAAAACGGTTCTCATTAAATGGGTTAAACAAAATTTCAAAATGAAAGAAACTATAAGATGTGTCAAGTATAGGTGGAATAATGTGAGTTTAGCCAGTGATGGCAGGTGTAATTAGAAGTGGCATGGATGTGTGTGGGAAAATGAATAGAATAGGTGAATGAATACCATAGGGCCTATCATAGCAATAAAAGGGGATTTGTAGATTTAAATTATACAAATCAGTGTTTAATCATTTAATGGCATAAATTAGTCAACAATGTAGAAAATCTATCATAATGAATGTCCATTTGAAAACAAGTTGACTGGAAGGTATTTATTCCTAATTGAGAAATTACTTTCAGTGCAATCATTTTCAAACTAAAAAGATCTTAGCTCTAAGAATGTGTATAATTTATTTAAACTTCCAATGCTAAGATATTGATTACCATAATGAATAGGTTGCTGTCAAATCTGCTTTATTGATCCAATACAACATCTGACCGTCTAACACACCAAACACTTCTAGTCAAATTAGTTTCACAATTTTCGACAGTTTTCCTATTCTAAGAGATCACCTGCCTTAAGGTTCCATCTGTTAAATATTTTGAAAACAATTTGCCTGGAGTGAGCCTCAGGTAGGCTAGCTTTTCAAAATCTGAGAAAAGAATATGAAGGTCACAATTTAAAATGTCACCAGCTGCCTGGAAGAAACTTATGATTTTGCAAGAAATATATAAAGACACTTAGAAACTGAATGCGAGGGTTTACTTTCACTAAAACAGACAATGTTCCACATGTACCTCATACAAAATATGATGTTTCTTCTGAGTTAGTGCTTAATTCCATTATATCATTTACAGTAATCCCTCAGATGTGCCAATAAAAGATCTATCTGGTATATAGACAGCTTTCTTCAATTCGCAAATCCAATTTAAAAGCAATAAATTTGACCCTCTACGTATTAAGAGATCATGCATTAAGTCTAACCCTCAAAGTTGTTCAAGGAATTTTAAATTTTCTCATAAAAATATCCATTTGCAGAGCAAGAGAAATCTTTTGAAAATTTATCATTGTAACGACTGGCTTGGTTACTGAGCTAGTCATTGCAGGGGTTCAGAATTTGGGTGTTAAAGGTTTAAGTGAAAAGCTCTATTCTCCTTTGGATGGTCCGTTAATACGAGTTTGACTCTATATGGGTATATGTCACTTTTGAATGGTTGGAAATCAATTTAACTGAAAGATGCTGCTGGCTGGTACATGTTATAATTCAGTGTATAACTGTTTAACCCATTTCCTCTCAGAAATCGTGAGTTATATCTGATATGGCTAGTAATGAAAAGCATTTGAAAGTATTTGAAGTATTTGCACTTGCATTTGTACCAATGTGAAGTATTTGCATTTGCATTTAAATACTTTTTAAAGTATTTGACCCGGGGTCTGCCTGTTACCCACCCTCACACACCCAAGGATGTAAAATGAGAACAATGAATGCAGCATAAATAATTGAATATCTTATCTAACCAACAAACCGACACGATCTAGATCCGTCCTTGTCTTTCCAGTTTAATTTAATCATCCCGGGGCTCGAATTTGCTCGGGGCGAAATTGTGTGATTTTCGAGGCGAAAAGTTGTGTACTATGTGATCACTATTTTTGCAATGGCTGTTCGCTTGAAATTTGATAAAATTTGTCAACAATGAGCTAAAAAGTTAAATAACGTGAGATATATGACATATTTAATAAGATTTAAGGTGCGAGCGAATGGATAAGTGAATTATGCGAAGCAATAACTGGGGCTTGTGTCGAATATTGTAGCTAAGCCTAAGGTCGATTAAGAGGCACGCTACCAAGCGGTGGCGGAGTTCTCCAACTTTTGAACATACTAATTGCTCCACAGGCCTTTGAATTTTCGTCCATCCATCCCTCTACCACATATTCCCCCTACTATATATATAAATATACACACGGTATGAAACCTTCATCTGTGGGCACCATTGTGATGATTGTCCGGAAGCTGATTGGTTGGTTTGTTGTCAAAATCCGCTGACATCACGTTTCTGACTACAAACCAACCAATCAGCTTTCTGACAATGGTGCCCACAGATGAAGGTTTCATACAGTGTGTATATTTATATATATAGTAGGGGGAATATGTGGTAGAACTAGAGGGGATGGATGGACGAAAATTCAAAGGCCTGTGATTGCTCTAACTCTCTCCGGCCCGTCTGTCTGTCCAAATATCTGTCACAGGGGCGGGTTGAGTCAGAGAATACTTGGAGTAATGCCTCGTAAAATGATGATGATATAATAAAAAAAATAATATTGAATTTTAAAATATTCACGAAAACTGGTATCATGCACCTATATTTTACTATAATCGCATGTAGGCATTACTTGTTTTGGTATCGAACTTCAATACATGGTTGTGCTTTTAAATTAGCAGCTGAATGGCAAATATAAAATTGTATTTGCATAGTATTTTTAAAGCTCACAAAAATAAATCTTTATGCTTCTTCTTCAGTAAATTCCTCCTTTCGTATGACTTTATTTATTTTTTATGTTGTATAAATGTGGTCTCTGTAGACGTGTTCTTCCGCTGTAGTGCACCCGGTCACGAGGACAACAAATATGTAAAAAATATGTACATGTACATGATGTATGAGTGCTGATGATAAAATAATAATAATAATAATAATAATAATAATAATAATAATAATAATAATAATAATACATGATAGTAATAGTGGTGATGATGATGGTAATAAAAATAATAATAAAAATACATGTAAATAATAGTAATGTTATTGTCGTTGTTGTTGCTATTATTAAATATAATGATAATAATAATGCGACAATAATAATAAAAATAATAATAATAATGGTGGTGACAACAATAATTACACATGATAATAATAATAATAATAATAATAATAATAATAATAATAATAATAATAATAATAATAATACATGTAAATAATGTTAATGGTGTTAATAGTGATATTATTATTATTGAGCATAATGATAATAACAACGCGTCAATGATAATAATAATAATGGTAATAATAATGATGTTGTTGTTGTTGTTGTTATTATCATTATTATTCAGCATGCGTATACATGTAATAATGATGAGAAACGTAACAGGTATACTGAGTATAATAATTGTAATTTCACTAAATAGTAATAATACTCCGCAAGATGGTCACTCCACTCCCTCCAATGCCCCTCTCCCCCAAACACCCCCCCCCCCCCTTATGTAAAATGTTCTGTCATAAGTCATATCTCCACACATAATTTGTTTGAATGTAAACCTAATTCATACATGTATCGTATCGTACTCTATGTCATTTGTAATATAAAATATCCATGTACATGTATATAAATGTTATATGTATAAACATAATATTATAAATTTATGTTATATGTCAAGGATCTACCGCATCATAGGCCTTGCCTTTGGTGGATGCCTGTATTGAATTGTTAAATTATTTACCTATATGGAAATAAAGAATCTTGAATCTTGAATCATGAGAACCGTGACTGGTATTTGTCATCATCATCATTTTACGAGCACAAGCCATTGGCTTGTTATTGCCTCAGAGTTTTTGTTGTAGCCTTGCTTGCTCAGTCCAATTCAAAGGTTCTTCCTTGGATATCTAGTTTGTCCTTGAATGATTTGACTGTTGTTGATTAATTAAGTCTCCTCAAACGCCTTAGATTTAAGAGTTGAACTCCCACCACTCCGATGCCAATATCTATCTTTTGCTGTGTAAATAACAAAGAAGCTGGTGTACATTCTCAACATCATCCTCATCTGTATCCGTATGAATACTAGGCAAAATCCTATTGGACATCACGTACGCCTAGGTGCGGGCATCATGAACATGGCTGAGTTGATGACGTGCAATTTATATACAATATTGAAGTGATGATCTGTACACTATCTACACATGTCTGACTAGGTGTGTTAGATCATCGTCTGCCAGATGTAGGTCTTGAACTTCTCTACATCTGGAGCAGTGATTATGTCTGTGACCAGGATATTCCATGTTGGTATGGTTCGTGGGAAAATTAACTTTTGGAACTGTCTGAATTATGGTTGGTATGGTTGCTATGTCACCACGGGCGACTACGCCTGGTGGCATATTATTATTATTATTATTATTATTATTATTATTATTATTATTATTATTATTATTATTATTGTAGAGAGGATTTGCTCTGTTTCTAGGCTTTGTTGATCATGAAATCAATCAGAGATGTGCTACAAACCATAAAAATATGCCAACCTATACACCATTCTCCCACCGAGTGTAATATTATGCTGCTGTAGCTACCTCACAATGTAGAATTTTATATGTGAGGGCAACATTGGCCTTTCTTCACCGTTGTTCCAGGCTTTCCAATCCTAGCTGTTTTATCATAGCAGAAACACTCTCTCTTCGGTATTTGCATACTGGGCGGCCTAAGATTCAAGATTCAAGATTATTTATTCGATAGCCATATATTTTTTAGTAAGGAATTCAACTTGGCTGTCCACCAAAATCAATGCCTATTGCGTTGGTGGACACCTTACACATATATACACATAAAAATAAATTAAACAGGACAATTACATATCAATCTACGTTTCAGACAACACATTTACACACTCTAAGTTAAGTACATGTTTTATTATTTTAATTAATCACAATTATGTATGTTATTTTTTAACTATAGATGAACCGGACAGCTAAGTAGCAAACAATCACGAGACAAGTTAAAATAAAATAAAAATTATTTCATGTCTAAGCAGTAGTAGTTGTAGTATAGAAGTTACAATACAACAAATAAACATATATATCTTTGGTCGACTTTAATTATATAGTATATCTCAGAAATAACATGCACATCTCCATAGTAAAATTTAGAAAAAGTTCTGTTGAATGTGTTGAACATAATTGAATTGGAAACCACTGCTGGCGATGGCAGCAATGTCTTCCAATCCATCCACATTTAAGATACACAAGAGAACACTTCTCACATCAGGTTTAAAATTATTTTAACAAGTTATCCCCGATTTGTACTGTAATTTTGTAATTGATAAAATATTTACAGGATGCTGGCTAGTGGGGAGCACCTTTGATCAAGGGTGAGGAGGGAGGCATGGTGCTCATTCTCCTGCTTATCAAGTAGCTAGGTTCTATGGTAACTGAAAAAAAAATTAATTGGGATCTATAATAGCAGTTGTAAACATCCAGTCATAGTGTGTGGATCGGAGTAGGCGAGTAGTAGTAGTAGTAGTAGTAGTAGTAGTAGTAGTAGTAGTAGTAGTGGTAGTGGCACCGGTGGCGGCAGTAGTAGTAGTAGTAGTAGTAGTAGTAGTAGTAGTAGTAGTAGTAGTAGTAGTAGCAGCAGCACAGGGGTTGATAGAAGGCCCTTTTATATGCATAGTGTATTAAAAATTATTGGTGCATGTAAATGTGTAGTCATGGATGAAAATAGTGCATTATGCATTGTTAGCTAATATGGTATGGCAAGTTGTGTGCAGGTAAGGTTTCTTATTCTACCCCAGCAGCAGCAGCAGCAGCAGCAGTAGTAGTAGTAGTAGTAGTAGTAGTAGTAGTAGTAGTAGTAGTAGTAGTAGTAGTAGTAGTAGTAGTAGTAGAAGTAGAAGTAGTAGTAGGAGGAGGAGGAGTAGTAGTAGTAGTAGTAGTAGTAGTAGTAGTAGTGGTAGTAGTAGTAGTAGTAGTAGTAGTAGTAGTAGTAGTAGTAGTAGTAGTAGTAGTAGTAGTAGTAGTAGTAGTAGTCTAAACCCTAAGATGAACCTCGCAGCCTTTCGTTGTACTGCTTCTAACTAAGTTTTGAGGTTATCTGTTAGTGGATCCCACACTGCAGATGTGTATTCCAGTTTGGGTCTGACCAGTGATTGGTAGGATCGCTCTCTGATGGATGTTAGGCACAGCTTTAGGTTTATGCATGGAAGCCGAGTACTCTATGTGATGCTGATGTCGATTTCAGGTTGTTTGTTAGCTCCATGCCAAGGTATGGTGTTGACTTTTTGTCTTCTAGATGTTAGCCTCCCATTGTGTAGCATGTGGTGAGGTTCAATCTTCGCTGGGTAGCTGTCACGATATTGCATTTTGACACATTGAACTTCATCTCCAATCTCTCCGTCCATTCCATAAGGATTTCTAGATCATCTTGTAATATGTGCTGTCTTCTTGTGAGTGCATGGTTCGATATCACGCCAAGGTCCGGACATCGTGAACATGGCTGGGTTGATGAAATGCAATTTATATACAATATTGAAGTGATAATCTGGACACTATTTATATATCTGATCAGGTATGTTAGATCGTCGTCTGCCGCAAGTAGGTCTTGAACCTCTCTACATCAAGAGCAGGGATCATGTCTCTGGCCAGGTTATTCCGTGTTGGTACGGTTTGTGGCAAAAAGGAACTTTGGAACTGATCGTTGGCATGGCTGTAGTGTCATGGGTGACTACTGCTGGTGGTGCCTACGGTCGCCCACCGAGGGTGATACTCTGCTGGTATAGCTACCTCACCATGTAGGATTTTATACATGAGTGCAACATTGGTCTTTCTTCACCGTTGTTCCAGGCTTTCCCATCCCGCTGTTTGATCATAGCAGAACTTCGCAGCCTTTCACTGTGCTGCTTCTATCTAAGTTTTGAGGTGGATCCCACACTGCAGATATGTACTCCAGCTTGGGTCTGACCAGAGATTGGTAGATTCGCTCTTTGATGGATGTCGGGCATGCCTTTAGGTTTTTGCATAGGAAGCTGAGTACTTTATGTGCTTCTGATGTTGTTCTGCCATTTCAGGTTGTTTGTTAACTCCACGTCAAAGCATGGTGTTGACCTTTTGTATTCTAGTCATTCGCCTCCCATTGTGTAGTGAGTGTGAGTGTATGGTTCGGTATAGGAGTGTATGGTTCGGTATAGGAAGCAGTCATCAGCAAACAGTCGGATCATGGAGTTTAGGTTACAAGCATGTCAAAATTGCTCTAGCGAAACGATCGTTCGCGCACATGTTACGCAAATGTTTTTGCGAAACCCATTTTTCGTTCGCGACAAATATGGTGAGCTAAATCTCAGATTGCTTGATTAAATTCCAACAGATGAAATTATGTCGTGTATTTCAGTCTATCTCAGGCTATGCACCTGTTGTTACTCGTATTTAGGCCTATGTACAAATCTATGCATTATACATATTCTAGATAAATCTGTCAAAACACTGCCGATTTATTGACGATTATATCAAAGACCATCTCATTCTGGTCTAGGGGGTGGGGGATACAACAATTGCTCAATATTGTCTAGGCATTCCGGCTAAATCTTTTGGAGCTGGTAGTGGTCGAATTAGGCCATTTTCAGATCTGTAACCATTTAATATGGCAAGAAGTTATGATCTGAAATACATAAACTGTTGCTAAATACTGAAGCTCGCCATTTACCCCCTTCACTGCTAACAAAATGATCAGAGTGACATATCCTGCTAACAATATTTAGGTTGGCTAGTTCCTGGTGTGCATTCTTGCCATCCATTCTATAACATGTGTGTTCACTACCGTTCTTTGTGTGTGCAAAATCAGTCTTTTCACTAATGTGCACTATAATACTGTGTACACCCCAACTAACCCCATTACACATCCTTTAGCTAAGGAGCACTGGCATGTGCCACAGCAAGTAAATAAGGAGTTATCGGATCTCCGGCCAGCTACCCACAATCCATTGCTCTTACTGCGGCTGTTAAACGTTAACCGGAACCTGTTATGGTCAACGAACGGGACATAGTTGCCGCAATTGGTTGTGGGACTTTGGCTGAAGACCAAATTAGGCCTATATAGCCTCAAGCATGAAACCAAATTCAAGGACCATGCATAAATTTGAAGGATGTTGGTTAAATTGGGGTCCGTTTGCTGCGAGATGTTGCTGTCCTTGGCAGCTCCTTGGCAGCAACAGATCCCCAGTATAGACGGCTTCAAGATAATGATCAGCAGTGCAACATCCTTCATAGCATATTTTAAACAGATGCTAAATACAGATAGAATGTCATTAGTCGCTGTGGCCTTGCTGCATCTGGTCTAATGACTGACAACGACGATGATGAAGACGACGATGACGATAATAATAATAAAAATAAATAATAATAATAATAATAATAATAATAAGAAATCTGCTGGACGTTTACTTGTATTGACCATATATATATATATATATATATATATATATATATATATATATATATATATATATATATATATATATATATATATATATACACCTGTGCAAAAGTTAAGCACCAGCAAAAACAATAGAACGTAGACACATGATGGTACAACTAGGCTGCCATACTTTTTGTCCCCGCGTTAGCTGACATAATTCCAAGTACGAAATGCACATGCATGCATGACTTCACGCCGCTTGATGTCCGTGCGTGGCGGGAAACAGCACACGTGTTCAGTTATGTAAAAGTCCAGTTTGAGGTGTAGAACATTACATACAGATTTAGGCGACAAGATTAGGAATTTTGTGTTCATGACCGTGGTTTATTTGTACAGAGAGAATTAGCTCTTGATTGTGAACCGCTATGGCAAGACGAATGTTAAGTGATCTTGTGAAATGGCAAATCATAGGCATGCATACCACTGGTATGTCATGCAGAGAGATTGGCAGACAGCTGAACATTAACCATACTGTAATCAGTCGTTTGATTGCAAAACATGGGCAAACTAACGAGGTGAAGGACAGGCCTAGATCTGGAAGACCGAAGAAGACTACTGCCCGTGATGATCGAGCCCTAGTACGCCTTGTTAGGAGATCTCCATTCACCACCAGCAGAGTGCTCAGCCAGCACTGGGAAACGTGCAATAGAGTGTCAATGTCTACCGTCAAAAGGAGACTGTATGCTGCTGGCATGAAAGCTAGGAGACCTGTCAGACGTCCTCTCCTCACTGCACACCACAAAGAGAAGCGTCTGAGGTGGTGCAACGAAAGAAGACACTGGAACATGAGATCCTGGAGACGGGTACACTGGTCCGATGAAAGTCGGTTCCTGCTTCATGCCACAGATGGTCGAACTCGTTTATGGAGGTCCAGACGCACGGCGTACGACCAACGTAACATCATGGAAGAAGTTCCATTTGGTGGAGGTTCCGTTATGATATGGGGGTGCATCTCATTTGATTGTAAGCTGGATCTGTTGACTGTACCTGGAACACTAAATGGACAAAGATATCAAGATTCCATACTGGATAGAGTTGTGGTCCCTCATTTTGTAAATCATGCACCTGGAACCCACCCTATATTCATGGATGACAACGCCCGACCACATCGTGCTAGAGCTGTGCATGAATACCTCCGCCAGAATGCCATCGAAACCCTACCATGGCCAGCAAGGAGCCCTGACATGAACCCTATTGAGCATATCTGGGACATTCTGGGAAACATGGTGAGAAGGAGGGATCCTCCTGTGCAGAACCTACAGGAATTAACAGACGCACTCCATCTTGAATGGCAACGAATACCACAATGGCGTATCAGTCGGTTGGTGACCAGCATGAGACGTCGTGTCCAGGCCGTCATCCAGGCACAAGGTGGATATAATAATGACAGTCTCAAACTCGTGCACAGATGTTAAACTTCGTTTTCAGACACCATTAATGACAATCTAGCCACGTGTGTCAACTGTAGGGCAATAGTTGTCAGTTGTGTCAACGTAACCATATTCAGGCCTCGTTTTCAAGTTCAAACAAAAACATACAGTGTTTCCCCACCATCATAATCAGCATTCCTCTAGTTGCATTATTACCTCTTGCACTAAGATGGATGGGTACATAAATGTTTATGCTATTGCTTTCTTCATAGCACATGAATATACCCTCGCATGTGCGTAAAAATAGGGTGGTGCTTAACTTTTGCACAGGTGTATATATATATATATATATATATATATATATATATATATATATATATATATATATATATATATATAAGAGAGAGGCACAACCACGCTGGAGAATATGACGGCATAATCTATGATGATGTCATAATGAGTTCAATGCAGCTATGCCAGGCGCAGGCTACGACCCCTCCACCAACAAGGCCCCAGGTCAACAAGATAATTGTCGACTCATAGAGAAATTTATCAACAACCGTTTGTCCTTTCTCCTTGTTTCCACGAAATAAACGAAAGGGAAGCAATGAGTGAGAGCAAGTCCACAAGAAAATCAACTACCAAAAATCACACTGTAAAACAAAATGCTGCATGAGAGGAATGAGGAGTGAGACAAGGAGCCTGCTAGATTAGCGAGGCACTTCTCCGCCACTGCTACAGAATGATACCCAGGTCGACAAGATAATCATCGACCCCTAGAGAAATTGATCAACAATGATTTGTCCTTTCTCCTTGTTTCCATGATGGAAATGAAAGTGAAACAAGGAGTGAGACCCAGTCGCCAAGAAAATCATCCACCAAAAACTCATACTGTAAAACAAAATCCTGCACGCCTTGGAACCAGTTTGACTGACAGCCATTACAGCTGCAACAACAGCTTTCAGTCAAACTGGATCAAAGGCTGCCAACTTACATGCTTGCACACACATACTGTATTATGATGATCTATATTTTAAGGTTAACCAGACAAGAAGCTGGTTTTACATGTTATACATATTTATAATTTGGTGAAGATGTTCACTATTCATACCCTTCCGCCCACCCAACACCCCCCCCCCCCCCTCCAACGTCTAGGTAATTTGGAGAAAGTGCTCATGTCATCAATGGCGTTCGCACATTAAAAGCCTCATAAACATAGGCTGCTAATTTTTTCTGGACAACTGTACTTGGACATTGTAATAATTCTGTAAATTTATAGACACTTGGTCTGTTATAATAATAGTGTTTGATTAAGGTTTTTTGTAAGTTACTATGCATGGGGAATATCATGACAAAATGATACTCGTGTTCTATATCATTTTTACATAATAAACATTTTCTTTCGGATAGTAGTGTGGGTGTTGGCTTATGCCATCTTCCCGTTTCTACATACAGTCTACGACTCCCTGTTCTGATCTTACATAATGCTTGCCTATGTTTCGTTTGTTAACAGTATCTAAGTATGTTTTATACATCAAATCATTAACAAAGTATTTATATAACCTGGTTTTACTACCCCTGTCTAATAATCATATCCATTCTTGCATATAATTATCATAAGCTCTTTGTTTATATTGTACAATAAACATATTTTTGCCTACATCGATGCCTTGCAATACCCAAGCATTAATAGATATATATCTGGCAAAGTGCAAGTGTCTTTACTGCACGTTTGTAGATTATAAAAAGGCATTCGACTCTGTACCTAGAATACATTTATGGATGAAACTGTTGTCAAACAATATTAATATTGTCCAAACTATAAGTAGATTCAAGTGTTGATTGCAATTCGATGGGCGTATGGCGGTATGTGTAGTTCTATCATGTCTGTGCATGTTTAAGTCTGTTTCTGATTCTGCTTGGTTTATTAATTTGAAAAGTTGCACATTTTGCCTATACTTATAGTTGATGGTCCTTGTGGGATATTCTCTTTAATAAGTTTCCAATACTCGTTCTCGCTACACATTGATCATATTTCCTTGTGACGTTTGTATTTATATTGTGCTATTGAGCGTTTCATGACTAGTTTGTAAGTCCTATTTGGGTTCATTATAAGATTTTGTATTGCTTCCGTTTTTCTCTGTCTATATAATTGTCTCGAATTGTGGTAATCTTTACAGGCTTTCTTACACTCATTGTTATACAATCTTTCTTTATGTTTTATCAGCATTTGGAAGTGTCTCAGGGGAACACTGGGTGCATCTGGAGTGGATGCATGTCCTGACGTCACATAGAGCCGTGCAGATTCGCATAGACCTGTGCGAGTTTACTGGTCAGCCGGGATACACCATGTATGTGGGATTTAACGTGTCTGACTAGAGTGGCACGTACAGGCTTCACGTATGGACATACATCAACGAAAGCATCGCGGACATGCTGTGCAATTAAAACGGCTATGTGTTTCGGGTGACAGGACGCTGCGATAGAGCATACAGAGGTGGCTGGTGGTATCACAACTGCCTCAGCGTTAACCTGAATGGCGGGCTTTATAACGGTGTCAGTGATCAGGGCATTGCGTGGTGCTTTGATGGCTCCAGCTGGCCCATTCTGCGATCCTCAGAGATGAAGATCCGATCCCTCAGAGCCCCTGGAAACCCATCACGCCCATACACATGTCCTCCTTAGCAGCAGTAAACATGTCCAGTGAAACCTGACTATAACGAGTAGAGAGCAGCACAAAGTGGTCTCTAAGCACATGTGCTCACATTATACAGGTGAGTTGCTCTAAGAGATGACTGTTGTGTTCACAAGATGTTGGTTCTTAAAGACAGCTGCCATTTCGAGTACCTGTCTGAAAGACCACCTGTCTTAAAGCACCATCATCTTGTGACAACAAAACTAGCTGCTCTTTATACACAGGTTTCACTGTAGCTGTTTATTTGTTTGAAAATAATAATAATAATAATAATAATAATAATAATAATAATAATAATAATAATAATAATGTCGCCTGCTAGTTTGACGCTTTTAGCTAAACATAAAGATGCGTAATATTTTTATTTAATGAGTTTCTTTTATGAAATAATGTGTAATTTATTAAGATTTTTTTAGAACTGTGTTTAAATTGCGAGTTACGCAGCTACATCTTTCAGTTAGATTATTTTCAAAATATTCAACATACATTAAACTATAGCATGAATTAAATACTGCATGCATCGTGACATAACCCTTTCATTCCTGAAATCACAAGATTTCAAATTCATAATAAACATGCAGGTATACTGTTGAATATTTTGAGTCTAACTTGACTGGAAGTTGTTGCTGTCTTAGCTGTCTTCAACAGGTTCCCGGTTAGATTATTTTCAGAATATTCTTACCTCATAAAGAAGCTGTCATGGCTGGTATATAGCGTTGAAATGGTCAATAATATTTACTTTCAATAAGCTACACAGTGCATAAGGTGTGCGCATTATTCCAAGATTTCATATTAACCCTGCCGTGTATAAAAGACAGAGTGTGTTGTGCCTGATAGTATCAATACTGGTAGACATTTTGAAACCATTGTTGCTGACAGCCGTTGCTTTCTCATACAGCAGCAGCTATCAGCAGCCATTGTTTTAAAAATAAACACCATTATCACGCAAGCGTGAATTGAATAATAGAAGATGATAATTTATCTGTACAGGATTTAATGTCTGTCGTATATTGATGCTTTATCCCGAGAAGAGATAACATTCAGTAATTATCACCTCTATCTTTTGTGAAAACTGTGCATGAGTATTACGTTTTACGGGTTGTCCATCCGTGTGTGAGTACATACGACCCTTCATCTGTGTTGAGTGTCGTTTGATAACTTACTGCTACGTCTATGTTACTGAAGCTTCATTGGTAGGCTATACGTGTATTCTTTGTGTCCGCCCATCCATCTTACGGACCATATTTTTGCGTTGTCATAGAAAATATGTAGATTTCTATGGTCCTTGTAGAGTTTGACATTCGTTTGATACGCTTCATTTGAAATATGTCTATGGAACTGTGTGGCTTGACTTCAGCGAATATATACGGGTCACGTCTCAATAAACCTTCAAAACGTTAAAAAAAATTCTTTTGACAATATCTATCTCTAACTCTATGCAGACGCAATTTCCTAGATAGAGATGCCAGTTAAATGTATGGTCAAGAGGTCAACGGTAAGGTTCAGCATTACTAAACATAGTGTTTACACCCCATGGTCGTATGACCTGATTTATTGTCAATACCGTGATAGTTATTTTATATATATGGCAGCAGCCATCCTAGTTACTTGTTTTGTTTATTTGATATAAAATGCTAGAACCGTGGTACGCTAGGCTATACTATACAGCAAGAATAAATCTGCATCACTTTTCCCCAAGCATCAATTACACTGAGGTCGCTATTCATGTTCTCATTGCGCGAACCTGACAGGTAATCGACTAAACCTGGCTATTCTATCGTGATAGGATAAGTTTAAATGTAGCTAGGGCCAACCGCTCCTTAGGAGTCATTTGTGTAAGCCTCTTTTCCGGACGTAGCAGATATGTAACACCGCACACCGGCTAGATTGTGTAAAATTGGCCAGTTACCTTAGGGCCTCTTATTATTTTGAGTGATTGTCTCTTCCTACACTCCTCCAGCCGCAAGGCTTATTAATGGTCTGGAACTCCCATCGCTATGTTGGCATGATCCGACTTGGGAAACTATTGGGGTTTCCAAGCAGTGAAGACCAAAGTGTCGATTTCGCATACACCTCCTCTGTATCTCCGGATACCAGTTAGCATAGATAACCCAGCCAAAGTAGGAAGCATTACGAAAATTTATTTATTTTAACCAGCCAGCAGTGCATCTCTGGGCATCCTGAAACTTAACCCTAATGACAGGCAAATGTTAGTCCCCAGTGCTGGAACTCATAGTCATATGGTCCGCCCCCAACAGGACGCAGATCTCCATCTAACTCCGTACAGTGACTGGGTGTGGTCTTGGAACCCACCACACCCTAGCAGGAAGGTCACAAGAGATGAATATCTGCCTCTCACTCCCCGACATAAACTTGTATGCGCTTTTCAAATTGCTTGTGTAATATTGACTTGTCCTAGTAATGTTGTATGTGGTTGCGGTGTGATATGTAACCGGATCGTTATGTGATTCTGAAGCTGTTACTCCGTAACATGTCCCCTCACTGCCTTTCTGAGGGAGATGCTACTGATGGTGACCTTAGGGAAACCGAGGATCTTCACCACTCAGGCTCATGTATCAAAGATATGTAGAAATTCCTGCCACTTGCGGCCAAAGCTTGGATATAAATCTAACAACTAACTGGTAGCTTAGGATTTAGCAGAAGGACCACATAAATAAAAGCGGCAACTAAGAATACAGTATCTTGGACTTATATAAGATGACGGTGTTGAAATCTACGGAAATAATCCACCCCCATCTTCACGTAATACAGCGTGCATCACATTAATTATAATTTCACTACACTCACACTACACTTAGCATCGGTTTGAACAAGAGAGTGACCCTTTTTGCCCGCTCTCTTCCTCTGCTTCGGCATTGAAGGCATTTTCCTGTGACGGAGGCCCACGCGAGGCACTTTCCTCTCACAACAATAATATTTTTGTCAGGTGTATAATGGTTTATATTAAACTATATAAGTGGCATCGTTAGGGCGCTCCCTTGCAGGGATACATCACAGATGTATAATGATCAGTGAGGTACCTATGACGAATCCACGTTAACAAGACACCAACTTAATTCTGTGTACTGTATATTTTCTCTCTCGTGCTAACAAACGAGTACCATTGTTTGTATAGTTTATTTTTAATTATCATATCTAGGCTCCTAAATTGAGTTATGAACCATCATACCGGTGACACAAATAGTTAGGACAAGACGGTGAGGTTCAATCTCGGCGGCAATGGTCGCATGGCCTCACTGGAACGTTATCGTTCCACTTGGCTCTATAAGTCGGTCTTTGTACTTTTCGGAGAGTCGCAATATGGGATCCGTAACCCCGAGAACCACAGCTAACCAGCCCTCCCACGCATCATGTACATGCGGTGCAACAGAGCAGAGCAGCAGGATGGACCAGCGCATAAACCCGCGAGCCACAGACCTTCCTGAAAAGGTGTGATGGTCTCGTTGGCCGCACCCAGTCACCATTGAGTTAGAGGGTGATCGGTGTCTTTATCCGTTACCTAGCGTTGCGTGAGCGAACTCTGTATGATTCGCTCCCTGGAGCTAACGTTTACCTAGTTTACGATTAAGAAAATATGCCCACAAGGGTCACTGCTGGCCGTACTACAATAATTATTCCTACTTTCGCAAAAAGGCTTAGCTAACAAGTATCTGAGGATACAGGGGGGAAGTGCATGAGTCATCGACACCTTGATTCTGACCATCAAGAAACCCCAGCAGTTTCTTGGGTCGGTCCTAACCAATGCGGCGGAGGGGAGTGCAGACAATTAATGGGCCAGATGGCCGGAGAAGCGTGGAAAGAGACAGCTACTCATGTATTTTGATTTAGAAGGCCTTAAAGTAAGTGACCAATTATGGAAATACTGATGCGCTTGTGTAGCATAGCAGCAGCAACCGGTGAAAGAGAGTTAAAATTAAATAGTCTTATTCTGGCGGGTAGTTGTCCCTAGCTACTTTTAACCTATCTTATTGAGCTATCATAGTTAGGTTTAGCGGTCACATGTCGTGTCCACTGAGTGGGCACGAGCAGCGACCTTAGTGAAAAATTGTTGCCATGGGGAGAGACAAGGTGGTATGCTTGTTGATGATGTATAGTATAACCTAGGCGAAGTGTGGTCCAAGTATTTTTGAAGAACTAACTAACTGTCTAACTACAAAATAAGTAACTTAGACGGCATTTGCTGTATTACAGTTTTATACAATGCAATGAAAATGGTGAAGTAACAACCGACCTTGCGGTGCCTATAGTCATTGGCACTTTGCGAAATGAAAATAAGTATATACAGTTAAAATAAACATAGTAGGCTCATAACTAACCTTTTTGTGCAAATTAATCATCGGTACTTGATAAATGATTATATGTAATTAAAGTATACCTAGAGCAATGATCATAAATGTCACATGTTGTTGGTACACCACATAAGCGTGGCGCGAGCTGGCTCAATTCTGTAGTTGCTGCTTGGTGATTTGCCGCAAGCTGTCTAACTGATGTGGCACATACTCAGGAACAGTGAACAATAAGCTACATCTGATGCTTTATTGGTAATAGCACAAAGTAAAATATGCGTTATACAAATGTATAATTTGCAGTATTGGTGATACACCCTGTTGTGTTTTATATGGGAAACAAACTTGACCCATTAACAGGAGCTTGACATATTTATTATCGGTAAGAACTCCTTAGCATATTATAATGTAGAGTGATATATATCGGAGCCCCAAATTCACCCCATTCCTCCTTGTAAAAATTAAAAAAATGTACTATAATGAATTACTGTAGTATGAGTATGTAAGAAAGTACTAGCCTAAGAGTAAGATAGAGAGAGAAAGAATAGAATAGGGAGAGAATGTGCAAGAGTAATGCTCATAAATCCAGTCGAATGGGTGATGGGTGGCATACTTATTATTGCAGGATGGCAGTTTTGCACTGAATTAGTGTGTGTTTTACTGGATACAATGATGTCCGGAGGTACACTAAGTTCAGCACCAAAAGCTTGAACATCATCGCTCCCACTATTAGGTCACTCCAATGTCCAAACTGCGCGTTTTCACGTTAGGTTTGCAGATGGCATTTGCAAATGATTTGTTGTCAACACGTTGTCTGACATCTGGCTTCAAAATGTCTAGCCTACGTCGCAGTGGACGACCATGGAATAATACAGCCGGACTTTCACCCATGGTTGTATGCGGTGTATTCTGATAAGTCAGTAGGAAACTCGCCAATCTTTTCTCTATTGCCACTTATACCCTTCCCATGGAGCACATTTCAGTGTTTGAACAAATCGTTCCACTAGTCCATTTGTTGCTGGGGGAAATGGAGCCAAACGAATATGCTTTATTCCATTTTGCTGTATAAATATATGAAATTCCTCCGATGTGAATTGTGACCCATTGTCCAAAACCAATTGCTCAACCAGTCCATTGCTGGAGAATATTTCACGCAAGACCTTTATAGTCTGCTGCACTGTAGTTGTTTTCATAATGACAGTCTCTGGCCATTTAGAGTGTGAATCAACTACCACTAAGAACAAATGACCCTGGAATGGCCCTGCAAAATCTACATGGATTCTTTTCCATGGTGCACGTGGCCACTCCCATGGATGCAACAGCGCCTGCTGAGGCATATTTTGATACTGTTGACAGCTCGTGCATAATTTTGCTAAGTGTTCTATCTCATGATCCATTGATGGCCACCATATGTAACCTCTGTCAAGAGCCTTCATCTTAAAGGTCTTGTGAGGTAACATATTTTAAAGCGTGGATTTAACGGGATAGACTTCACATACCATAACATAATTTATCCCAGGTTGAAGCTAATGCTTCAAGAAATCAAAAAAATTATAATTCTTGAAGATCTATTAGGATAATAAATGGTTTTATGGGTAGATATATTCGCATATTAATAGGCCTAGGCTACAACCATTAAACATTGGGCAATAAATAATGAACACAATCGGCAATATTTCAATGTATGGGACAAATAATCTTTAGGGACTAATAGTAGCAGGCTAATTGCGGATCCAATAATGCCATCCTTGAAAACCTCCGGATTGGTAAATATCGGAGATGTATGAGTGTGATGAGGTGGGTTGGAGAGGTTGATGATGGCTGTATGTGGTAGGCCCACATAAATTTGCGCACATGCCGGTTTGCTGCTCTCCGATTTAAATATGCCCATATTGGCGTGAATAATGTAAGTAGTGAAACATTATTCCTTGGTCATAATTGTTTCCATGCGTATATGCAATCTATAATTTTGACATAGGCCTATATACTATATATTTTAGCAAGGTGTTTGCATGAAACAGAGACATGGATTAACATGTTAGATTCAACAAAGTGGTGCGTGGGGTGAGTAGGGGTGGGTGGGGGGGGGGGGAGGGGGGAGGCGTCACGCCTGTGACAACCACCACCACTACGGCCACATCGGTCGTTTCCAAAACTTCTTCTGTGTGATGGAAGTAGCCTACATAAATATTTTAATGTTGTGAAAAAGCAAACACTTTAGTGAATAAACAAATTTTAAATAAGTAGGTGAACCAGATGTGTAGAGATCGCGAGCGTATCGTCTTTACATACAGTGTAGCTCATAAATAAGTTTACATGCTTCCAAAACAAAAACAGAAACGTAAGTTAGTTAGTATCATATGAACACGATGTAAGAAACGTTCTGTTGAATATTTTGAACATAATTGGGTTGGAATCCAATGATATTAAAAATATTAAACAGTATGTTTCAGTTATTTTAAAGCTGTACTGTAGTATAATGAACATTTGTATGTGACCCTTCAACTCAGTGCCTAAAATGTAAACAAACGGTGTTCTCGATAAAATAAATAGATTAGTTTTATTAATAGATTTATATTTAATTGGCATTTTAGTTAATTTTAAGCACCTAATTGCTTTATTGCAATCATAAATTTATTCATAGGCGTATACAATGGTAAATTGTGATCGTACACGCCACAGTGTGCTGCTACTATAACATTGCAAAAGTTATATGCGTTTGTGTACATGATCCTACACGTGTGTCTACAGCCTGCGTAAAATCGTTAGTCAATCCAGAAAGATAAGCTATATATATATGCATTCGTATAATTGTATTCCAAAAAGTGTGTGGTGATGTTTGATTAGATATAGCCTATCCCTGAACCTCGCACCGACCATATATACTATTCATGATCTACGCCCACATCTGTCCATGTAGCCTACACGCACACCATAGGCTATATAACTATTGCTCTATTAGAATAACGTCTAAAGCGCATAAGATGACTGAAAATGTATAACACTGGTATTTTTGCATAAGCCTACTTTTGCAATACTCAAACCAATGTAATTTCAGGTCTAATTCATGTACACGCACTCCGCTGTTACTGTCACCACCACCTGGCGTATGTTAGAATTATGATGTTCGTCACCATACAGGTATGCCCTTTAATCGACAAAATATCATCCACTTTTGCGATATTACTGAATCTTTGGAATAGAGGTATTATACCCACTCCACTGGCGGTAATCCTCCACTCACGCCAGAGCTCCACTCGAGGCAGTGAAATAATTCATGTATTCCTGTCAATGCAAGGGAAACAACTCCATACGGCATAATTTGATCACTATCGCCCACTGGTTTTTCCTCTCGCATAGCATATCCCCTATAGCGACCTCAGGTTTTGGCCTCACCCATACTTTTGCCCCCCCCCCCCCTCCCACCCCACCCACCCCAGGTGAAGATATGTTCCTACACCCATGGTCATAGCCACTCTATGGCTATTTAACATTCACGATTACTAAATAATCACTACATAATTAACGCAAATAATTGCAATATGCGATGCACGGATGTCAACCGGAAGTCAACAGCGATCAAATTACGCCGTACGGGGTTGTTTCCCTTTGCCCTTGCATCGACAGGAATATGTGAATTATCTCACTGCCTTGAGTGGAGCTCTGCCACGAGTGGAGGATTGCCACCAGTGGAGGAGAGTATGATACCCCTTCTCAATCTTTGTGCAACTTGAACAATATATAGTGTCCATCTGTGAACAATGAATTTCCCTACAACACCGATGCATAAAAATATAGGTGCGTATGTGCCTAATACACGCAGTAGTATGTGACCCATGGTATTATTTCAAATAGTAATCTGACAGGAAATGATGGCCGCTTCCCGGGGTGACGTCACAACTTTAGTTTGATAGATGAAAACGTTTGGTTGTCAAGATGGTTGCCATGTGCTTATCTCAGCTTTGGCTGATTTAAAAAAATTTAAGTAGCATTTTGTTCTTTTAGTAAAGGAGAATATATATTATGATTGTCAAGTTAATCAGAGCAATCGGGTAGCTAGTCCTCACAACAGCTTTAACAATGCAAAGATGTTCTCATGGAGCTGACTTAATACACATTGACGTAATTGTTCTGGTATGATGACACGCATCCCATAATAGGCAACCACCACAAAGAGAAAGTTCATTCTGTCGTCTGTAATACAGGGTAAGTTCCTTCTCATCAGTAGACCAGCCATTCAAAACACACTCACAAACACGTGTTAGAATTGGATCACGACGTGTCGCCGTTCTGACATCATCACTGTTCACCAGGAACTGTTCTATGTGCGATACTTGGCAAACATCAATGTCAGTGTCTAAGTCAAGGTCAGATTGGCTACACTCTAATGGTAGCCTAGATCAGGCATCAGCATTAGTATGTTTTTCAGCGTTTTTTATACTCGATGTCGTAATTATGACCTAATAGAAAAAGTGCAGATCTTTGGAGTCTAGCGTCTGTCATAGCAGGGATACCGTTGTATGGGTGGAAAATCGAAAGGGTTTATGGTCAGTAACCAACGTGAATTTTCGGCCATGTACATAATAATGAAATTTCTTCACACCCCATATAAGTGCTAAAGACTCATTACCGATCTGTGAATAATTGCACTCCGATGGGCAAGCGAACGTGAGGCAAAGGCAATAGGCCTCTCAGTACCATCATCCATTATATGTGATAAAACACAACCAAGTCCATATGGTGATGCATCACTAGCTAGCCTTAAATTTTTTGCGGGGATCGTACTGTGTTAGCACAATATCGAATGCGACAAGCTGCTTTGCTTGCATAAAAGCCTGTTCACAGTGAGCTGTGACAGCTGTCCATTTCCAAGTTTGACCCTTCTTAAGCGACTCATTCAATGGATACATAAGAGCTGCCTATGGTAGTACTATATCAAGCCTGCAAATGATGTGAGTTGTTGGACATTTTGTGGCGTTGGTGCATTTACAATAGCTTGAGCTTTCTTTGGGTTTTCTGCAGACCATTGGCACTAATGTTATGTCCACAAAATGTTACCTGTTCCTTAAAAACCTGACACTTCTCCAAGCTAACCCTAAGATTGTGATCTTTTAGCCAGCTAAGCACCAGTTCAAGGTTTTGTAAATGTTCATCAATCGTATCACCAGTGATTAGCATGTCATTAATAATAACAACGTACAGTGTCTTTGGAATTCCCGCTAAGACTTGGTCCATGGTGCGCTGCCAAATAGCTTGGGCTGAGGCCATTCCAAAAAGTAGCGGATTATAACTGTACAACCCTTTATGTGTGTTTATTGTCAATATATTGTTTAGACGATTCATCCATTTCCATCTCGAGATATGCCTGACGCAAATCCAATTTTGTGAAACTCTTTCCACCACATAAGTTTGCAAATATATCCTCTGTTGTGGGTAAAGGATACTGATCCACCATCAAAACTGGCTTAACCGAAACCTTGAAGTCACCACATATGCAAACTGCACCATATTTTTTTACTAACGGCACAATTGCTGTAGCCCATTCACTTTGTTCAACTTTGGTGAGGATACCCGATTTTTCCAACCTATCTAGTTCATCTTCTACTGCTTTTCACAATCAGCCCATATGAAGTCCCTTGCACACTTTCTGATGAAAGCAAGCCACACACTTGGATGCCTTTAGGATACCTTCAGTAACAATAAAAAAAACATGTTGGCAGTATGGGAATTTGTTCAGATCTCAGTTATGAATTTTTATCTAACTCACCATGGTTGAAACGAGGATACGCATCCATGTCAGTACATATATATATATATATATATATATATATATATATATATATATATATATATATATATATATATGTGTGTGTGTGTGTGTGTGTGTGTGTGTGTGTGTGTATGCAGCATATCTAAAGAAATTATTGCTGAATTCGAATTAAACTTGGTGGATGAGTTGTATTGTAGCTCGCGGGGGTATGCGCTGGTCTCTCATGTTGCTCTGCTCCATTGCCCCGCATGTACAAGATGCGCGGAAGGGCTGGTTAGCTATGGTTTCTGGTTACAGCTTCTAGAGCTGGTGGAACGATAACGTTTCAGTGGGGCCGTGCGACCTTTGCCAACGAGATTGAACCTCACTGTCTCATCCCAACTGTTAGTGTCACTGGTATGACGGGCCATAACTTAATTTAAGAGTCTGGACATGATAACAAATCAAAAATATGTTACTACACAAACAATGGTACTCGTTTGCTAGTAGACGAGAGAAATTACATAGAACTAAGTTGGTGTTTTGTTTACGTGGGCTCGTCAGAGGTACCTCACAGATCCGTATATATCCGATGATATCCGGGGATAACGAGGCTACTTAGTTCTATGTAATTTCTCTCGTTATACCACTAACACAAAAATAATATTGTTGTGAGAGGAAAGTGCCTCACACGGGCCTCCGTTACAGGAAAATGCCTTCAATGCTGAAGCGGAGGAAGAGAGTTGGCAAAAAGGGACACTCTCTTGTTCAAACAAAAAGTTATGTGTAGTGTGTGTTAACCTAGTGAAATTATAATTAATGTGATGCACACTGGTTTACTTGAAGACGGGGCGGATGCTTTCCGAAGAATTCAACGGCCACGGTCTTATGTAGGTCCAAAGATACTGTATTGGTAGTTGCCGCTTTATTTATGAGGGCCTTCTGTTAATTCCTAACCTACTATTTAGTTGTTAGCTTTGCTTCCAAGCGTTGACCGCAAGTGGCAGGGATTCCTACCTATCTTTTGACACATGAGTCTAACTGGCGAAGATGCCTGATTTCCCGAAGGTTACCCCCACACAGCATCTCCCTCAGAAAGGCAGCGTGTGGACATGTTACGGAGTGACAGCTTCTGAATCATATAGCGATCCGGTTACATATCACCCCGCAACCACATATAACATCACTAGGACAAGTTACTATTCACATAAGCAATTTAGAAAGCGCAATAGTATTTTTGTGGCTGGGAGCAAGAGACAGATATCCATCTCCAGTGACCTTCCTGTGAGGGCATGGTGGGTTCTAAGACCGCACCCAGTCACCATACAGAGTTGGATAGAGATCTGTGTCTCATCCGTCACCCATGTGCTGCGGAACTAACATTTGCCTGTCATTAGGGTTAAGTTCCAGAATGCCCAGAGATGCACTGCAGGCCGGTGTTACATAATATTATTTCTTTTCGCAGTGCTTCCTACTTTGGCGGGATTATCTAAACTAACTGGTATCTGAGGAAACAGGGGGGAATGTATGCGAAATCAAGACTTTAGTCTTCACCGCAGTCAGATCATGCCAACGTGTCGATGGGAAGTCCAGACAATTATTAAGCCTTGTGGCTGGAGGAGCATAGAAAGAGACAATCACTCGATAATAATAAGAGCCCCTAAGGTATTTGGCCAATTTATACAATCTAGCCGATGTGCGGTGTTACATATCTGCTACAGTCAGAAAAGAGGCATACACAAAATATCTGTTATGGAGAGATTGTCCCTAACTACTTTAAACCTAGCCTTTTGAGCTAAAATAGCCAGGTTTAGTCGATCACATGCCAGGTTCGAGCAATGTGAGCATGAACAGTGACCTCAGTGTAAAATTGATGTTGGGGGAAATAGTGATGCGGATATAATGTTGCTGTATAGTATAGCCTAGCATACTGCATCCTAGAGTTTTTATATAAACAAAACAAAATAACTAGGATGGCTACTTGCCATATACATAACTAACTATTACCGTGCTGACAGTATATCAGGTCATAGGACATTACGATGCTTGTTAGGATAATATATACAGTAATAAAAATGGAAACCATAAAATGCAGTCTCAAACGACTGGGGAGGTACCTATTAGTCATCAGTACCTATAACGGAAAAAATGAATAAATAGTACTTGAGTACCTATTGGTCATCGGTACGAAAACAGTTCATAAATCACTGTGGATGCTGCATCATAGGTGAGTAGCACGAGGTGGCACGATTCTGAAGTTGCTGGGAAGTCTCCACAAGCGAACTGTTGATGCAGCTCACTCTCAAGATGGTGAAGAAGAACGACTGTAGAGAGATGTCCATTAAATAGTCATAATAACTAATATGGGAATTTACACAGTAAATTAGAAAGTGTCCATCCGGTGACGGTAGTTTGAAAGTTGCCCGTAACAAGGAGGGCTACAGTTGTAATTAAACATTGCATGAATATAACTGGGTACACCATGCGGGATACATCGCATAGCTCTTACGATGTACCAGGCAGACTCCCACGAGACTGTGGCCTAAAAGTTAATTAATCACATGACATGCTGCGCAAAAGTTTGATACCACTTTTCAGCATGGTCCGGAAGATCCGACGAGTTATCCACCAAGAATCACCACTTGTTCTACATGCTGTAGAGATTACATCGGGGTCGCGAGGCCCATCCGCAGTAAAGATCCTCTTGAAGTTGTTGTGGTGAGGGAGTCTTTACTATTTATTTAGTTGCCCCCGGATGGCCGTCTGAGGGCGTAAAAAATTTAGTGATGTGGATGTTTGGATGCTTACCAGCGCAGGAGAACTGAATTCCGAAAGGCACTGCTTCGGTGTAGGGTACCACAGTCAGTAAGCCATTGCCCACATCTAACACTGCGCTGGTCCAGCAACCTGCCTTCGGCTGTCTCTCGCCAAAGTGTGCTCTTGATTCTTGATTTTTCGCTCCTTTTATACTACTTGTGACGTCAGAGGCAGGACGCCCAGCCAATCAGTGGGCGATTTGTAGCCAATCAGCATGCAGCTAGAAAGGGTGACGTGGCTATCACGTGATAAGCGCATTCCCCATTCATTTAATACATACACGTGATTACGACGTCCAAGCAATATTTTGAAAATAATTTCAGTAAGCCATATAAGGATAACTCAGCCATTTCTGGCTCGATTTTAAAAAGGTAAACAGTTTTGCACTCCTCGTCTCATTTTGGTCATGATTGGTACCAAGAATGACGAGAACGAAGTGCTTTGAAGAAATCACGAGTACCAACTCGGTACACTATAAGTACCCATTCTCTCCCAACGCTGACACGTGTTGTCAGGGAAGCTCTGACGTGCGCGCATGCGTGCTACGCGATCTCACGGACTTAGCCATTTTATAGAAAACCTCTCACATGGCTTTATATATGCATGCTATCCTACCCAGGGGGGGGGGGCGTGCTTGGAATGCATCCGGAGTGGTCGTTCCGTACCCAGCCTAGCTGGGACGGTCCATACCCGTCCGGCCGATCCGCGCTACAGTACATGGAACAATGATGAAGGAATGGATCTCATTTTCCTATGGATTCCAACATGGGTCAAGATTTAAGATTTCTTGTACTGATTCTACTACAATCACACCATTGCGTGGTGGTGTCAAAAGTTATATTTTTCACATTTTATTCAGAAATAGATTATGAAATGCATATATTATGTTAATATTCATCGGAAAATAAAAAATACAGCAATCCATGTGATCATAGCTATTGATATGGGTCAATCAAATGTTTAATAATCTGAAAGTGACGTCAAGAGTTCACCCAACAAATTACAATTTTGAGAAAAATGTAACTGTTCACCATTGTAAAGCCATATATCAGTTCACATCTTTTGATGGATAGCTATGCGAATATCATACATTTGTATGGAGTTTATGGAAGAGAAGATTACAAAGAGATAGTGATTAAAAGCACATTTACTGTTTCGCATCTCGTCTTGGTGCAGCCACACTTGACTAAGTGGAGAACAGCCTTTGGCGCTGTAAGTTGCATTGTCATGAATGGAAGCCACATTTCGTCTTCTAATTTCCATCCATACTCTTGTCATTGTGGGCTTGTTGGGTCGCTTGGTGTACATGTAGTGTTTCGTGGTCAGGTGGAAGCCTTTCTGATTCTAATTGCTTCTTGTTAAACAGTCACCACCTCAGCTTCTCCACCTTTAAGATCTGACATTGAGGGTGCAAATGAAATGCTCGATAGCTGTACATACGCCATCACTATTAATTATTATTTGGCCAATGCATGTAAGTGCCAGTATTATATGGTCATTGGCTACTTCGAAACACTTCCAGAACACAAATTTTCCCTTTCCAGCAACGCCCCTTGTATTGCCAGTACCACTGATGGCATGGAGTCCAGGTATTACTGATATATTGGTCTGTCCAAGTGATTCATATATGGGCTTCAGTGGAATAGTTCGGTGCCTGTGACCAGTTCCAGTTACAAAGTTGGTGTCCTTGCATAATTCCGGATATCGTCGAAGAGCCAAGACGAAAACGTCAGTATCTGGTCAGATGATGCTGATAGTAGAAGCGCAACAAACCATTGCATCTTTCGCATGCAGTAGTATCTTTTGTATCAACCTTTTCCTTATTACTTTATAAGTAGCTCATAATCCTATGCATTCATCTGTACTGACAATCCCATGCCACAGCCACGTGCTTATTATTTACACGTGCTTTCTCCAGCATCTTCTCAGCCAGGTAGCAGGTCAGTTCAATTTTTGTCTTAATGTATGACAGGAATCGTTTCATGGGAACCTTCTTTATCATTGTTGTATCCTTTATGTGGTATGACATTGAAGGCTGACTGTGTTGCCTTCTGTTATGGCTAGGTGTCATAAATTCCCTGGGAAGATCATATCAGTCAAATATGAGGTGCACTTCATCCATTTTTCTAGATTTTTCCAGTATATGATTGGCGAAATGATCAGCCAGTTTACTGCAGTTCTTGATATAACCAGGCCTTTCTAATGATTGCCTTCTGCTATGGCATCCACAAGTGACATTTACATCAGTACGCTTGCCACCACTAGTATTTGCTATGTCCGTGCTGGTAATACTACTACTACTACTACTACTACTACTACTACTACTACTACTACTACTACTACTACTACTACTACTACTACTACTACTACTACTACTACTACTACTACTACTACTACTACTCCTCCTCCTACTACTTCTACTTCTTCTACTACTACTACTACTACTACTACTACTACTACTACTACTACTACTACTACTACTACTACTACTGCTGCTGCCTGTTCCTCTGTGTGCCTTTGTACTTTGCCTTCTTCTATAGGCAACTTTTCAGGGATGGACATCAAGCTACTCTTCACCCGGCAGTGTAGCATTGTTCCATCTGCTGGGAACATTGATCTTGGCACAATGGAGAGCTTGTGTCGACCTATTGTTTCCGCTAGGTTTATCTCAGGCCTCGACTTAGACACCAAAACATGCTCGGTCTCGACTTAGACACCAATAGCATGCGAGCAAACAGGTTTATGTCTTCCTTTAGCTCAATCACATGGTCTCCTGTGTTCACTCTTGTTTGCTTTCCTGTGATTTTTCATGTCTGTAGTTAACATTTTCTTATTGGCGATAACAGTTTGATTGTCCCAGACTTGATGCGATTTGAGACAAATTCATCAAGCAATTTGCTGCCAACATCCCAGTGTCTACAGAGATCGTGGTAAACCTTTGCAGGCATAATTGCCTTTGTCACCAAGTTGAAAATCTCAGCACATTTCTCTTTTCATGGATTGGTGAAATTCTTTAGTGCGGAGGTAAGAGCTTCAATGCTTTTCTCGCGACGCATCATAAATGAGTGCATGATGATGTAGTTGTGCAGAGGATATCACGCCAGCCCTGTTTTGGATTTATTCTGCAAGTGATACAAGTTGGGGAGAGATGAGGAAAAACGTGGTGCAAGCATTAGCATTCAGTGTGCTCCCTATGACCGTGCCAGTTACGTTCATGGAGTGTTTGATATGCTCCAACGCATGATCAGCACCAATTGCACAGAATGGAACATGTGGATTGTGGTTCACGACTCAGTTACCATGCAAAGACACTTGATAGATGTCATTGTCTGATATCCTTTGTGATTCCATATTTGCTAAGCATAATTGGGAGCATGCATGAATAGGTAAGCTTGTCATGAGCAAAGAAGTACTTGGTAAATGTATCAAGTGCTGACAAATGTTGCTTACAGTTGCAAGTTCTGACAGAACTGATGTAGAGAATCATTTCTGTAATCATCTGCATGTACTACCGCATAGTGACTGACAGTGGTTGGCTTCCATTTTCGGAATTGAATTGAGTCATCTTCTCCATTACTTTAAGGAACTCAATAGCGTGAATCATTTCTGTATGTGATTGATATATGTTTTCACAGTGAAGATTTTCGATCTCCGGGTACTAAACTTCTCGTTAACGGGTTAACGAGTAGGAGACGTAACAGTCTGGCTCGCCTCGTCAAGAAGATGGTAAGTGGCGATATTTATGTTAGACTGCTGGGCCTGATCTGACGAAGAAGATTACTCGGTAAGGATTGGAGGTTGCCTCCAACTCAAAGATCAGATTCCTAACAATGTCCTAAGCTAACTTCTTATCTGAACATACTAACCAAACTCTTGTCTTACATATATACGTAAGATGATAAATTTATTGAAACTATTGTACAAATTTACAAGACAGTTAATTTGGAGCAAGATCGCTCATAAGCAAACTAGTATATGAAACGAGCAAGTGCATAACGCCACTTGAAGTTTGACTACAGCTACGAGTCTGAACATCAACTACCTGATGTTCAGGATTCACGGTGGTGGAATTGAATAACTTTCTAAGCATAAAACTGCATCTTCTATACTATTTGAATTCTCTGATTCTCAGGTTCTATATTTATTGTAATAATAAGATTCTTCCTGAATCTGTTCGAATGACTCTTCTAGGCACGTCATACGCACACCTTGATTGGCTCGAACAACCAGTCCACCAATCAACATCTGCTTATTCCTTCCTAGAAGCTCCCACCTAATAAATGTTGGTTATTCTGACCAATCAACGATCCTTTCATTTCGTTGTTGGAGGTAAAACCTATTCCTCTTTATTCTTTGCTACAGAGTTTGATCGACGCTCATTGATCATGACGTCATTCTGCCCAATCAAACTCTGTACTATTCTTCTATGGAGATGATGCCTCCCATAGATAAAGCGGTGGCGACTGGTTCTGATTTGATGCGATCTGTCAGCTAACTAACAACATTGTGGAATGTGTTGTTGTTGGATGCCATTGTATGAGTGACATATAGTTGATACACAAATTTCAGTTATGTTATTAATTCCTACAGGACGCTACAATGTCCATGTCCTGTCCATTGCCTATAGATGGATAAGCCTGTAGGATGCTAGGGTGAAGAGGCACCTGAGCTGTATGATCTCACTGCCATCTGGTGTTGTTCCATTCTCATGTGAGAATCTAGAATGCCTACGTCATCAACTAAGTTCGTTTGTCACGTTCGATTCCATTGATTATTATACATCAATTATTTTCTAAACTATCATTCCAAGTGACTGCTGAATATTATAAGAGTGTGTGTCGACTGAACAGCAACAACTTTCCTTCAAACTATTTCCAAATACACATCAATTCAGAACCGTGGGACCTATTCTAATCAATTCGCTTATTTCAAATATGATATAAAACTTTATGCATTTAACTTCAGCGTGCTATATTCGCACTTGCCATCTATTTACTGGAAAAATAGATGGCTCAATATCATCAGCACCGGCTGATGTAATTATTAAGTTATATATTACAAATATAAATGTCATCCAGTCCATTAGCTCACCTGGTTTTTTCAAAGTATAATTTCTTTTAGGGGCTTACTCGAAAATATAAGACATCCAGCGGGGTCATGACTCCCACAAGACAATCCAATATTTACAACAGGTATCATCTGCACATGGCTGATCAGGTTTATTTGCTGCATTTGTAAGCTGTTCTTCCAGATCTGAGTGGCTCTGGAAGAATGCCTTCTCGTATAGCATAAACATAGCTTGCAGCGTCACCATATATGCCTCAATTCCTCTCTTTACATGCTTTCCATCGATGATCTGCTTAACAGCCATTGGCCCATACAGGTCGGCTTCTATGTAAGCCCCACTACATCTTAATTCTGCCATTACAATGCGAACCTCACCATGGCGGAGTATGATGTTATCCATGTCTTTGAGAGCCATCTGAAGTTGTTTTTCCGGCTTGTAGAGGCCCATATCATGGAGATGCGCAGTCTTATGATTAAAACCCACCACATATGTACTGACACCCTGTGCCTGCATAAGCACTATTAGTAGTGTCTTCCAGTCATGAGCAGGTGCCGCAATGAGTGGTATTGTGCCGAGTCATGCTGTAGGTAGTTCCTCACTTATCAATGCAGGCTATGTTGGAACGTTACCCTTTGTAGTGAGGATCTCTGTCATCATCCAGCCTATTCATTTTAGCCAGCGTTCAACCCATAAGCCAGGCAACATCTAGAAGACTGTCATCTGCTTGTACTAGTACATCTTCTGTCAGACAGAATGAATTATAGACACAGCATGTGGTCATGGTTGCTGGCTTGAGGCAGTGCAAGAGTGGCATTACTGGCTTTGACAGTTCCTTCATTGAACATCTCGGATCTGGGCTTGTTAGCTCTAGATGATAACACATCATTAGGGTGACAACGTTGATAAATAGCCATAGCAGTAGTGTGCATGGTACATTCCCCATCTGTCATGTTCTCTGCAAAATCAACAATATCAACAGTGAAAAAGACATGCCATCCATCAGGCGGTAGGTAAACATTATCATTCATTAGCATTTTCCGCAACACAGTTGTGGCTATATCCCCCTCTACAGATTCCAGAATGTTTATTCAAACAGAATATTAGCAGATATGAGGAAGTATCCGACACCACAACAGCACAGAGGTACCTAGTCTATTGGTAGGTTAGGTTATGTTTAGTTGGTTTATTGGCCGCTCACACCAAGATGTATTTGGGCCATGACTCACTCTAAGAGGTGCCTCCCCGAAGGGTTGCGATGCTTCCCCAAAGGGTTGCTATAAACAAGCGTTAAAACTGAAAAAAGTCGAAAAATTAAGTTGTTGCTGGGAGTGTGTTGCCTGATGTGGTAGGATTTAGTTCATAATGTTACGCGTGATCGTATTACAATAGTGATCACCTGCAACATAAAGCAATACACTCGAGAGAATGCATGTACAGTGTACACAAGCTAACTTAAACAAGCATAGTATAGTCTCACCAACAACTGTCACCAAAGAGAGATGGCCTAGTATTACACCTAAATTGCAATAGGCTACAGCATACCGTTTGGAGCCCGGTGGTTATTCAGACATGTGGTCTACATGACAATGAACTGCCATTCTTTGGCACCAAAGGATTAAGTGGTTGCTTGAGTTGGTTTGACTATATATCTGCAATGTGCTAAGTGTATATATTCCTGATCAAATTGGTCTGAGTAGAGTTTACGCCTAGGTTAAGGCAAAACGCAATAAGTAACAGTAAATTTACAGTTTCGAGGATCATTTACAATAACTGACTGAAAACAAAAATAGTGTACATATGTTCAAATGCGTAGTAAATGCTGATTAAAGTGTGGAAATTCATGTTAGAATCGAATATTCTGATAAGCATTGTCACTGGATGAAATAAAATTCACAAAAATTAATGGATGGATGTATTTGACTAATATGCTATAAAACCATGCCGAAAAAACCTGCATGTTTATGTCCTTTCTGCAAAAATGTATTACTATGACAAGAGCAAATTCCCAGACTGCCAACATGTATTTTCTTGTTCCCTGAAGGCTCCTTAATACATCCAGACTATTGGCTTGCTTCCATCACAAAATTCACACGTGACCATATTGTATGCAATATGCTGCCTGACTACAATAGATTTAGATTTCCTCTAAGAGCACCAAGATTTCAAAAAAAATTTGGTGGGTGGGGTGAGGAGCCCACAGATACACAGATTAGTGGATGGATGGATTCTTAGATAAAACCCTATTTATTTGTGACTTGTTAGTCAGGTTTTAGTTCTAGCACCTGGTGTTTTTTTTATTGCAAATGCAGGAGATGCCGTCCGAGAGTATCTAGATGTCAAAATAATCCAACTTGTGGAGGACTTCTGAACCCCTGTCGGGCTGTTGGGTGTTGGGAACCATTTCTGAACAAATCCTATCAGAACATCTTCCAAGAAACTGATGACTATAAGTTTGACATTGTTAAATGTGTGTTATTTATAGGCAGTGCATGTAAGATATAGAACAGCATCTTTAAAATTAAAAAATTAAAATGCTGATTAGTAATCAAAACGGTAGGTTTTGATAAATGCGGAGGTTTCGAATAAGAGGCCCTTGTAGAATCTTTGTCTTGATTATAAAGATGACAACGACGATTACTTCGTCACAAGGATGGATTTATTTAGCTTAACCTGGGGACAAATCATCCGCACTTTTTCTCTTGTCGCGCATGTGATCAATCACCATAATTTATTATTAAAACAGTTGGGACCAATAAATGGTGAGTTATTCCCCATTCATCTCTCAGCATGCGTATGAAATCCTGCTTTCAAAAGATATGTGCTCAGTGATCAAAGCGAGTGGTGAGAGGCACGATCACTTATTAGCCTACATCAATTCTTTTGATCAATCAATATTTACATGGTAATCCTAGCATGTCAATTCCAACACAACCGAGAAAATATGTAGACACTATTTTGAAACTAATGTAACTGGGAGTACTAACAATACGTTTTATTAAAACTTGAATCGTTAAATTTACTCAAGAAAAATTCAATTTTCTCATAGAAAATGTCAATTTGCCATTGTAAATTTATCAGTTGAATGACTGGATCAGTAATCAAGCCAATCAATCACTGTACGTGGTACATTTACAAAAAATAGTCGTCACTTGCTCAGCTAATCGATAGACATCAAGACCATTGCAGAAGCTGTTTTGGCGAGCTTGACAGGATGAGGCAGCAGTAACCCTTTAAGACATACAGATAAAAAACAAAACAAATTATTTATGATGTAGGGAATATTCTATTTCTGTAGACTATTTTGAAACTAATTTGATGGGGTTGATGTTGCTGCCACAGCTTCCTTTTTCACTTCCAGTCAAACTAGCTTCATAATATTCAACAGCTTTCCTGTATACAGTACAGCTAAGAAATAACTTAACATGTTTCAAAAATAAAACAAACTGCTCGATATGATATTTTGAACTTAATTTGATTGAAAGCCATGCATTGCCGCCTAATGTCTTCTAATCCAATCATGTTTCAAAATATTCAAAGAACTCTCTCTCTCTCTCTCTCTGTGTGTGCGTGCGTGCGTGCGTGCGTGCGTGCGTGCGTGCGTGCGTGCGTGCGTGCGTGCGTGCGTGCGGGCGTGCGTGCGTGCGTGCGTGCGCATATACACGCGCATGTGCGTGAGAGTGAACATTATTTTCATAGGAATAAAAATGTACCTGTGGGGCTGGGTGGTGGGGTTGGTGTCGTGGTGGGGGGGGGGGGGGGGTGATGCCGCACAGGTTTTCTGAGAGGAAACTATTTTCAAAAATTTACAACTGGAATGATTTGCTCGGTTTTCGAGCCAGTCATTCCAGTGGCCAATTTTCAAAATAGTTTTATCAATGGGACATTCCTTAAGACCACTTTGGAGAGATTTTATTTGCCACTGGAATGGCTGACTCGGTTTTTTATCCAAGCAGTCATTCCGGCGGCCATGTTTCAAATATAGTCTTCTCAATGCCCGCAAATGGGCATTCCTCAAGACCTCTGGATAAATTTGTCGTAAGCGTACTACCATTGAATCCTGAATAGGTCTACCGAATCCTTGAATACCATCCGAAAATAATTACAAAACAGATCTGACGAAAATGTGGCTGCGGTGGTAGGCGGTTCGTCGTGCCTGTCCACAAATATGCCTGTCTGAGAGAAATGTGTATACCAGCAAGTACAATTCCAATAAATAGAAGACATAAAGGTATATATATTTGCCCATGTCCACCCGTAGATTTGGTCACCTCTGCCCAAAGCATGCTTCTCCCGCCTGGGAGGAAATGGCCAGGTGGAGATAACCAAAGGTGGAGACCAACAGACACAGATGGGTTTTTTTAGCAAAAGGGTGAGTTCACTTGATGGTTTGAGGAAAAAGCTGACTTCACTTGATAGTTGGGGGGTGGGGGGGTCAATAGTAGGTGACTTCACCTGATGGTTTTAGCAAAAGGGTGACTTCACTTGATGGTAGGAGGAAAAAACTCCTTAGCATATCATATTGTAGATATATCGGAGACCCAAATACACCACACACCCCTTGGTGCTGAATGATAATGCCTTCCTTGATATAAAGGCTGAACTTGTAGTATTTGATTTGTGAATTGCGGCACAAGACGATCCACACTGCTTAGCCCATAGCAGTGTGCAAGACAATGTCCTACGTCCGGACTGAGGTTCGAAACATTAAAACTGCGGCACTAGATACGTGCATTGTTTGTTCACCACTAATTTGACATGGTACAGCAGATCTGGTGAGATATCAGAGCACACCAATCATTTCACATATTGATTTGGATGGTAACTGCGGCCAAAAGGCCACGCCGCACTGAAGGTCCCTCTGAAGTTGTTGGTGGTGGGAGCCTTTCTTTAATTTAGTTTATTACCGCTGCTGCCGTTTCCAGAGGTATACAAAAACTTAAATGTGGCGTATATGGGAACCAGACTGATATAAGCTGCGTTGGTGTCGATTGCAGAACACGAGCTCTACGCTATAGGCAGAGGAGTGTTTGTTCCCACTCGGACCGGACCCACATTCCAACTGATTTTTGCTGGAGAAACAAGCTCCTTTTATACTAAATGTGATGTCACACCAGAGAGACTCGACCAATCAGCGCACGGGTTATATGGAAGGTATGGGTGCTTGCCACGTGATAGATGGCATTCACCCTATCAGCACATACACTATGGCGACGTCTCTTGAGTTAGAGTTTCAAAAGGAGTGTTTGAATATTCCTGATATCTCCGCCAGTCCTGAAGCGAATTCAGTTCTGTAAAAAGTATTAGGTTCCTTATTCATTTCTGGTATTGATTCATACCAAGAAAGGTGACGATGGCCATTTATTAAGGAACGTTCATAATACAGGCAAAGTATGTACATAAGATGTCATTCTCCACACGCTAAAGCGTGTATGTAGGCTACCTCTCGTGGCCGCACATACACAACGGGCGATCTCACGGACTCTGCATGCTATTCTGAGCCTCTGCAATATAGCTATACGTGCTTGTCTATGAGCTTCAGGCATCCCAGATCAGGCTGTTCCATACCCAGACAGAATGACATTGTGGGATGTTGGCTGAAAACCGAATGCGTCTGATAATTCTTTCATATTGAGGTTCTCCTATGAAAAGGAGGAATGTCCGAATACAACAACAATACAAGAAGAAGAAAGTCAAACTAAGTCATGTTTTTTCACATTTAAAAATGGTTTCCTTGAGAATTAGAGGGAAATGTGTAGATTAATCATATAACCATTTCAACGATGTCATTTCCAGGTCAATTTCGTCTTCCGGTAAGACTCGGTGACTAAATAAGTAAAACAATTTATTTTCGTGGTATGACCTAATAAGACCTTCAAGATTCAATGTTATTTATTGCATGCATCTTTGTACATATGTATCGTCACAACAGGTAGTCCACCAAAGGCAGAGCCTATAGAGCGGTGGACTCCTTATACAGATAAGCGACAGGCAACAACGTGGCTACCTGCCCTAAAAGAAATGTCATGAGTAAATCTCCAGGGCCAGACTCGAGACTGCATTCATCTAAGAATTCTGAAAAAGCTTTGCAGAACAACTTACTGTTCTACTAGCGAATATATATTTGACTTCTTCAGGAACTAAGTCAGTTCCCGAAGCTTGGAAGAGAAACCTAAGATCTCGGCAATATTTAAGAAAGGTGACAGGAAACAGGCTGGGAATTATAGACCAGCATGCATTGCAATGTAATGGAAGGGGTGTTAACTGATCTTGGCCGCCGTATACCGATCTTGGCCGCCTGGTGTATCTAGCATTCTATATATCTATGTTTTGTTTGGGTGACAATATACCTTTTAGATATATAATATCGATCTACCTCTTTGTTCTTATTTCTAACTCTTCTAACCTCTCTTTCCTATGTTTCAGGTAATTGAATGGTTGCGGATGGCTTTCCGAAATGCCGAAATATTGGTTGTTACGATTTTGAGCGATAAAGCCGATTGATACTAAAAGCTGGATCGGCGAAAACAACAGAATTTAAGTAGAAATGCCGAAACAAGTTTAGCGGTTAAAAAGTAATTTTGTAGAGCACATAAATTCTGTAATCTTGTAAAGCCTTGTTTGAAATAAAACCGTTTTGAAATATAAATGAATCCAAAGCCGTAAGAAAAAATTCTTTGAATAAAGTCAATTTTATTGTGTCTTAATTCTCATAGGAACTGAAATAAATCGAAATTGGTAAATGGATAAATTAATCGTTTTCCATAAAAATGTAGGACAACAGAAAGGTTTAGTTTATTTCAGACATTTCTTGACAAGATCAAAAAAGTATTCAATGTTTGAATCGAGTTCATAATGTTCAAATCTGCAAGTGTTTCAGAAAATTGCTAAAAGCGATGAAAGTACTATTTCGAAAAAATTAACGACTTCGAGTTCGGATTTAGAACGGTTTAAGTCAAAAATATATGAAGAGAATTTGTAAATTAATTGCGTCAAGAGATTGTTACAGACTGATCCATGTCTGGGATGTACGCACATGCTCGGCTCACCCTTCTAGATAACATGCATTCTCATTGGTCAAGCGTTCTCATTGGTCCCAGTTGTCTTGACGTGTTTACGTAACTGTTTGTTCACGGGGTGGGTGACATTACGGCTTCCCATAATTATAGAGTGCAATTATTCCATTTAACCACGGGTGATGTTTCAGCAGACAGTCCATAAAACAAGGTGTTGTCTTAAAGCAAAATTCTGATTTTATCTTATACTTGGTACCGAAACACGGCACTAACTTTCACCAACATTCTGCAGTGGTTGTAGTTACAACAACTCTTGTGCGCACATGATGGAATGATGTGGTTACATAGAACATGTGACTCTTACTTGATGTGTTTTATTAATGGCTGCTTATCGCACCACAATCATCGCTACCAACTAGAGCTGCGCGATATACCGATACCATATTTAAAACCGATATCCTGCACTGACGGTTTCATAACCGATTATAAAAAATAAATATCGAAAAACCGAATATGAACATATTTTCGGTTTTTCGTATCAGGATTGTTAAAAATAAAAGATACTAACGAGCATGAAAATAGTAATGAATAATAATGGCCATACTTTCCATTAAGCTATGTTCGGGGCAACTAATAATTGAACGTGGCCCCAATTGCGCATATTGTGTAACTCCATGTAACTCGTTGCACGCCGAGAGAAATCAAGCAGCGAATTAATTAAATAAATATCCACTTGTCTTTTCTCTGGTAGTCTCAGATAAATTTGCAATATAAAACACAATACTAATGTGGGAATTTGTCATTAAAATTTGTATCGGGGAAAACCTTTCTAAACAACGGCATCCATTTTATTTACGTCACCGGCTAATTAACATAATGCAAAGTCGTCCCAGCACTAAATCGCCCGATTGCATCAAAATCTCGCCAATAACTATGATGCTGATTAGGATATAATTTTAAATAAAATTATTACTCAAACCGTTTTTAAAACGTTATCTTCTATACACAATATCATATTAACTTATGAAATTCGCGATCGCAATATTACAGTTAATATTTTCTTCAAGGCATGATTTCGTCCTCGGGTCGAATTGGAAATGAAAGAAGAAAGAGAGATAATTACATCATAATTAATTACAATCGCGTGATTTACCTCTTTTCGCAACCTGTTTTGCTGATTTATGATTAATTTTGACAAAATAAACGATGTTTATTTAACTGTGCGTAATATTTAGGCGGTCTAATTAATAATTTCACTCCCGCGATGATGGATATTATAAGGTATATTAAGCTTTAAAGGCGTAAAATGTTACGAATGTATCAGGGCATGGAAATACGTTCTGTTTTCGTGCTAATTTTTATCATTTGAATATTTTTTTTCATGTCCATAAAACCGATATTCGGTTAAAACCGATATGAAAAGTCATATCGAAACCGATATGGCTGTAAGCCAAACCGCGCAGCCCTACTACCAACTGACAATCATTGACGTCGTTCTCCGTAGGATCCGAGCGGGTGACGTCACACCCGTGGTGCTCGGATGTTTATGTGAAGAAAATATTTTCATTAATTCGCGCATCTTGTTCTGGGTGCTGCGTACTAAAAATGGTACCAGAAAACTTTGGAATGTTCAAGTTTTGCATGTTATCACGATCTGTTTGCAATGATCGGTGGTTTCAAAATTCTTGATTAGATGTGTGGTCTGCGGTTTTACAGTGTGCTACAGCAGTTTGTTTACATTGTGTTGTTTCTTCACAGATCGTTTTGGCTTTCGTTAGGAGTATAATTTATATTGATTGGTAAATATACCCCGAATGCTATGCGATATGATTCCTGGTTCTGTTATACATCCTGGAGGATCAATTTATGGGTGTATTTATGCCCGCTTCGTTCTTGTCATCATAATCAATGCGATCTTTGCTGTAACGTTGCGGGGTGGGGTGCGGGAGGGTTACAGTTAATTTATGGTCAAATTATTTGAAAAGTAATTGTCTGCCTTCCATCCGTGTCTCGTTCCGCTTGCTTATTGTAGGTTTGTGCTTATTTATAGGCCAAGCCAGCCCCGCCATCATGTGACGAGTGCCACAAGTTCGTACGGGTCCTATTTAAGGACCATGTCTGCTTTAGATGTACTGCATGTAACCTTGATAGTAGGTGTAATGTGTGTGCAGTGTGGTCCGCGGATATGATGTTGAAGTTCCTTGCCCAGAAGGATTTGACTGGGTCTGACGCGGGGTCAGGCGGTCCGAAGTTAAATCGTGGAGCGTCTGGTTCGGCCGGTGGGGGCGCTCCACGTCCTCAGCTGGAGGTGGCAGAGATTGCACCACCGGCGTGGTTTGGTCCGGCTATGCAGGGCTTTCTGTATAGCATTCTGCCCACGCTGGTGTCGTCCCTGCTGCCGAAGGTTGTTGGGCAGTCTCTCCCCATGCTTGGTACGGACCCTGTCCTTGGACAGGGTTCTGGACTGGTCACTGAGGGAGTCATCTTGTACGCCCCCCCCCTGGCAGTCCCGTCGGGCTTCGGCCTGACGGTTTCTGTCTCTCTGCAGCCACCTCCGGGTGGTCCAGTAGCGGTGGCCGGTCCGTCAGGCATGGGAGCCGTCCACCAGGACGGCTCCACGGTTTCTTCATCTAGTGACGAATCTTCGGGGAGAGGTTGCTGCGGCCTGTGATGCCACGGGTGGAGAATATGGAGGTCGATTCCGTCCTGGACGGAACCATCCTCCATCTGTCTGGCTTGGCGCAAGCCAAGGCAGCGGCTCCGCCCGTGGTTGAGGCCAATCTAGTACCGGGCACCGGTCCCGTGATGGTTGATTTGATGCCAGCCGACACGGTGACGGGTGTGCCGGGCCAGGCGTGGTACTCACCTATCTCGCCTGGTCCGGCGGTCAGACGTGGGGTGCCGTTGGCGCCCGTGTCTGGCCACGGTTCCGTGTCTGCTATGGGTCCGCACAATTTTCCGTGCGGGCCTACTCCATGGACTGGTGTGTTCCATGGGGTGGCGTCGGAACCATTTGGTACCGGAGTTCCTGGCGTGTCAGCCGCGGCTCCTAGCCAGGAGCCCGTGGCTGGTAGGTCTGTCAACGGGTGACGTGTTCACAGGTGTGTCCTCCTCAGAAGTAGACTGGTCGGAGGCTCTGGCTTGGCTAGCCAGGGTGGACCCATCTGTGGTTTCGGCCACGGCCGAGGAGGATGCGCCCCGTCCGTCGGTTGCATCGATTAGGACGGGGATTTTGCCCGCAGCCCGGATCCACGGTTTATCGAGTTGCTAGAGGCTATTTATAGTAAGCAGCTCATGACCAAGGGCCAGCTCCCTGCGGCCTCCAGGGAGGTGCGGGCGAGGTGTCGTATTCCACGGTGGGAATACGACAGGTATGGTGTGGTACCATCGGTTACCGAGGATGACCGATGGGTTCTGGGTGGCCCCGGTCCGGCACTGGTGGACAAGTCCCAGGGACACCATGAGGAATTCCTGTCCCTATGGGATGAGGGTGTGAGGGCAGCTGTCAACCACTCTTATCGCCTTCTTCAGTCGGTGTGGGCTGAAGCGGGGGCAGGCCACCCTGTGCCACCTGTGGCGCTTTCGTGCGTCAATGACGGCCTGGTGCTGTCTATGGACGCGCTGGCAATGGTGCAGGCGCGTGTTACAAAGTCCAGGAGGCAAATGGTTCTTGACCATATGCGTCCGGCTATGGCCGTCAGGGAGCGTCTTCTTGGGTCGCCCCTGACAGGTCTTAGCATCTTCGGTGGCCAGGCGCGGGCCATCTAGAGGCCACTGCTAGCATTGCGCAGAAGCGGTTGGCGGTAAACTTACAGCTGGAGCTAGTGCGGCAAGTGCACACACTAGGGGCTGTAGGGAAGCCGTTGACTGTTCAACCTTCCAAGAAGCAAAAGAATGGTGGGGCGATTGCCACAGTAAGAGCCACACCAGTGCATCTGCACCAAGAGACAGTGCCACTCTTGCGCTCGTTATGTCCACCTCTGTCCCTAGGTGGACCAGTGGGAGGCCGATTGGCCAACCACATGCAAGAGTGGGGACGGTTGACTCAGGGCCGTTTAGTCTTGCGATGGCTTTCAGTCGGGTATCATCCTGACTGGATAACAGGCCCACCATCGCGACTGTCTCTGGTGCCAGTCTGAACTCAAATTCCAAGAGATCCAGATCAGCGGTTGTGTATAGAGGAGGAAATAAATTCCCTCATACTCAAAGGAGCAATTCAACCGGCACAAAATTGCCTGGGCTTCTATTCAACCGTGTTCCTAGTAACAAACAGCACTGGAGGATGGAGACCAATTCTCAACCTCAAGCCATTGAACAAGTTCATAGACACACCAAGTTTCAAAATGGAGACAGTGAAATCGGTGTTGCCAGGGTTGGAGAAGGGAATGTGGACAGCTTCAATAGATTTGAAGGATGCTTATTTCCACATTCCAATAGCGAGGAGTTTCTGTCGCTTCCTGAGATTCGCATTCCAGGGCAGACAGTGGGAATTCAGGGTATTACCCTTCGGAATTTCTATGGCTCCTCGGGTCTTCACCAGGGTGGTTCTTGCGATAACAGCATACCTCCGCAGGAGAAGCATAGTTCACACGTACATAGACGACTGGCTGTTAAAAGCACACAACCAGAAAAGTTTATCAAAAAATCTGGAGATAGTTTTGAAAACTCACAGATTTAGGCTGGATAATCAATTTTCAAAAATCAGAGCTGACTCCATCTGAGAAGTTTGTCTACCTGGGAATGTTCTTCGATCTGGAGATAGAATATGTTTATCCAACTCAGGAGAGGGGACAAATACTCATCTCAGTAATACAGTCAGTGTGCAACAGTCATCATGTCCTGGCACAGATTTACCTGAGAATGCTGGGGATGATGGTTTCTCTGGAACCAGTCATTCCTCAGGCGGCCCTATGCAGGCGGCCGATCCAGTTATTTCTCATGACTCAATGGAGTACAGGTTCACTGGACTCAAATGTGTCAGTGCTGGAGCCTCTAATTCAACACCTACAATGGTGGTTGAAGACAGAGAATCTCCTGGCGGGGGTGATGCTAACCCCTCCTCACCCTCAGTTAACGATGTATACATATGCATCGATGGAGGAGTGGGGAGCTTGCCTGGAAGAATCCACGATATCAGGGCTTTGGAATCGGGTACAGTCAAAAGAACATATAAATCTACTGGAATTACGAGCAGTAGTCCTGGGCCTGGAACATTTCTTACAGAAAGTTCAGGGCAAGAGTGTTCTAATTCGATCAGACAACTCAACAGTAGTGACTTACATAAACCGCCAGGGCGGAACGAAGTCGCCCAGTCTGTATGATGACATGGAAACTGCTTTGCTGGTGCCTGAATCACAGGATTACCTTGAAAGCAGTTCATATTCCGGGAAGGTTAAATCTGCTAGCAGACTCATTGAGCCGAAGGATGAGTGCTTTACCTACGGAATGGCAACTAAATCAATGTGTGGCGGATTGTCTGTTGAACCAATGGGGGAAACCCAACATAGATTTATTAGCAACGAAGAGGAATGCGAAGATGACGACGTACGTCTTTCCGATTCCAGATCCGAGCGCTATCGCAACAGATGCGTTAGCTATCAGCTGCGTGGGAATGTATGCATACGCATTCCCTCCAGCAATCCTGATTCTACAAATTCTTCAGAAAATCAGACAGGAGGAATGCCAAGTGCTTCTGATCACCCCAAATTGGCCAAGCCGATCATGGTATACGGATCTGCTGGACCTTCTGGTCTGCAATCCAGTTCCTCTGCCTCTGATGGACAATATTATCTCCCAGGGCAAGACCTTTCACAACAATCCATCAATGTTCCAATTGAGTGCGTGGATGTTGTCAAGGAATCTAGAATTAAGGAGGGCTTTTCTGAGCAAGCAGCCATGTTCATGGCAAAAGACAGAAGGGGGTCAACCTCCAGAGCATATAATTATGAAATCAACAGATTTGCAGAATGGTGCTCAAAAAGATGTATTAATCCAATGGATTCATCTATTCAGGTAGCAGCCGATTTCCTCTGTCACCTGTATTATGCCTATAGCCTCAAGCCTAACTCTACTGCTGGCTATAAGTCAGCTTTAATGACAGTTATCCCTTGCTTGGCTAATAGGGGAAGTGATGAAGTAAAGACATTAAATACTTTAATCAAAGGTATGGGCAATCTAAGATCAAAGAATCCCCAGTGATTCCATCTTGGAGTTTATCACTGGTGCTTCAGGTACTAGCTGATAAGCCATTTGAACCACTAAGTTCCATTTCTATATTTGTATGAAAATGTTGACACTTAAAACTGTATTTTTAATTGCTGCAGCCTCGGCTAGGCGTAGAAGTGATATTCATGCCTTACCAGCCGAGGCCGACCGTTTTGTGGTTACAGGGGAAGGCCTTAGGCTTCTACCTAGCATAAATTTCATGGCTAAAACCCAGTCTGAAATATCCAGGTCAACCTATATTTTTACCAGCTTTGAGTAGATATGATCCTAATTCAAAACCATGGTGTCCAGTCCGAGCATTAAACTGGTACAAACAACTTACTCAGGAATGGCGGACTGACCCAACATCTTTATGGTTGTCATATATTGAACCCCATGGCAGGGCGTCAAAGGACACCATTTCCAGATGGATTGTAGAGTGTATTCAATTTTGTCATAAATCTGCCACCGGTAAACAAGTTGACATGGCCAAGGCTCAGTGTCCGGGGCGTAGTGGCATCCACTGCCCTATTTAATAGGGTACCTGTGGATGACATTATGTCAGTAGCTCAGTGGCACTGTGAGTCAAATTTTACCGGCCATTATCTCCGTGACACCTCGAATCCTCTCGCCTTATCGATTTTGAAAACCTAATCTAGGTGTACATATTTTGATGAGGTGTACTCATTTTTAAAAATATATTTCACATTTAATCAATGGAAACATTACTTTTTTGGACTGCATCAGTCTTCACCAATGGGGAGATGATGACAGCAGCTAACTTCCACAAGGTCAGTCTTGTGTATGTGTTGTCCATGGTTAATTGTAATGTCACGTGACCCTTCGTTATTAATATGGTGATGGTACGTGTTTTATGTGGTTCATTATTGAGAGTATATGAAAATGAAGCTTTTTCGTTTAATATCCTATAGTACGTGGAACTTGTTCATAGAGAGCGTATGGGACATTGAGGTCATTCATTCTTCCTCCCAAGAAGAGGGGGTGGGGGATGCGCATATGACATATGGTCTTCTCTCAGCCATCGGTTGTGTTAGCCGATGTTCATATCTATCCCTGGTTGTGTTTTCACACAATTTCAGAAGTTTAAGTGCCATAAACGCAGAAAAGCGCATAGGGAAGAGCTGGTCTTTTGACCTCGCCTCATTCCCGCCAAATTCTCTGTCGAATTCGGGCAATATCAAAGAGTATTAGGGAGGTAAGTATACTCTTGAATTGAAATAAACGAAATCACGGGTTTCTTTTTTCACGAGAGAGTTGATACTTACCTCCCTAATATGGACCCGACCTCTCCACCCCACAGAGGCTCGGTCTTCAGGCTCTCGTAAAGTTGCATAGTGTCAGCCAGTAAATTAGTCAGGAAGTACTAGTCTGCGCATGCGCGTTGGTGGGGCTAGCATCCACCAGACTGTCATCTGACTACCTGCCCAGTAGGGGCACCTAACTTTTTTAATCTGAGTTTTTATTGAGTGAAAGCCGATATTTAGCAATATCAAAGAGTATTAGGGAGGTAAGTATCAACCCTCTTATGAAAAAAGAAATCCTTGATTTCGTTTAATTCACAGCAGAATGCTGAACAATACAATTGTTAAAATTGTGTACTTTTAGAGGCTGAAATTGCGTGCATAGATGTAATGAAACGAAATAAATCTTAGCATATACATGTATGTACACATATTCTAATGATTTCATTATATATATAATTTAATGCTTTTAACCCTTGAATTTATTCAAGAAAATTTAAATTTTCTCATAGAAAATGTCCATTGGCAGACCAAGAGAAGACTATTTTTGGAAATTTTACCACGAGTGGTAAATTTTCAAAAATAGTCTTCTCTTGGTCTGCAAATTGACATTTCCCAAAACCACTGCAAAAGCCGTTTTTGGCTGATATGAGTGTTAAAGGATTAAGTTGTGGACTTGGATTACAGACAACTTCAAGCATTTTGCTGTGAATGTGCATCTTTAAATACATATAGATACAGGATTAATATATTTATGCTATATGATTTGGAAATTTTTTTGTTTACTATATTTGACAGATTCCTGGAGCCGCTGGAGGACCTCCTTATCGGACAGTGCATGGCGCAGGACTACAAGCTCAGCAACAAAGGCTACAAGTTAACCTGGCAGCTGCCGCTATGCTAGCAGCTAACCCATTAGCTGGTGCCGGACTTTTGCAAAATGCAGCCAGAGCAGGCTTACCTCAACCAATGTCTGCCGCAGCTTTGCAGCAGCAACAACAACGTATGCAACTTGCAGCCGGTCTAAATATACCTGGATCTGTGTTGCCAGTTGTCAGAATGGCGGCGGGTGTGCCTAATTTAATGCCATTTATGCAGCCACAGATGCTTGTGAGACCAAACATTCCTTTCCGTTTTCCAGTAGCAACATTACCTCATGGGAGGCAGGTTGAATCGGGACCTCGTCTTGTCACAAATCCACGGCGGCAATTGAGTTTGTCAACTTCCGCACCAAACATACAACAACAAGGACAATTCATCAGAGCACCATTGGCGGACCAACAGTTGCGTATGATCGGTTCAAATAGCCAAGCAACAGCCATTTCTTCACAGACAATTGGCTCATCTGTAAGGTCACATTCTGCTGCACAACAGTTTGTACCAGTACCTAGATCAGGTGTTTCACAGCCTACTTTTCCGTGCAATGCACCCATCGCTTTAGGAGCACATGCAGTACCTCCTACAAATCGTCAAATGAGTAGACAAGGGCCAGGCCAGGCAGCTGCGAGTTCACCTCAGAGTTCACTTGCACCAAGTCCTGTTGCACCAGTACACCAGACTGCAGCCATACCATTAGGAGGACCAACCGTACCTCCTCCAAGTCTTCAAATGATGGGCATAGCGACAAGACCTGGTCTCGTGGGCCCAGCAGTGCTCACCTCTTCACATACAACTGGTCCACCTAAGGCCAGGCCTTTATCAACACCAGCGGGTCCACCAGCAATCATTCAAACGATAGTGGCAGCTGGAAGCCAACAAGTTTCTCTGTCACATGTTTCACGTGCGCAGGTACAGCCGCAGTCTACTTCACCACAAGTGTTACATGCACTAGGTATGTCTGTGCTGCAAAGTACTACTTCACACGTTCAGCCCAGATTCTTCGCAGCACCATTAAAACCACCTGCACAAAATGTACGCATGATGCGTCCAGATGGAAGATCACCCATCCTTTCGCAACACGTGACCGGAATACCCCTGCGATCGCCGTCTATTTCAGCACAAGGTTTGCATAAACTGGGATCACCAGTCATCAGAGCCAGGCCTGTAATAAGGCAGCAATGGCCTACTCGGGTGCATAGAATAATACCAGGAAGTAAAGCACCAGCTTCCTCTCCGCACGTAACCGGACCACCTCTAATATCACAGTCTATTTCACCACAAAGTGCACGGGTGCTCGGACAACCTTTCATTCGGGCCAGCATGCCACAACATCGGCCTGGAGTCTTTGTAAATCTGTCACAACCACCTCCGCATGTACTTGGTCAACCTGTCATTCAGGCTCCTACTGAACCACCACCAAATATCTATATGCCTGGACCTGCAACAATTGAAGAGATAAGTCCCCCTTTGCCGAGCTCTGACTCTCAGGAAACGGAACCCAAACGGTCGAGAAATGAGCCTTCTCCTAAGAAAGCTTGTCTATTAGGACCAGCTGTATGGCCACGGGCAATGAACAAGATTAAAACTCATTCTATATTGGATCAGGCTGTAAGACCAGCTGTGTCTTCCCCTGAAGTTAATGATGATTTTCAGCAAGCAGCGCCTCAATCCACACATACTCAAGCAGACAATTACACCATGCAGACTCAAACTAATGTAGCAATGGATCAAATCCAGCAACTGTCTCAACCCTCAACTTTGCTGTTCCATAAAACAGTTACAGAAACTACTAGTTCCGTGTGCCTAGTGAAACCATCTGGAATGTCAGTTAGAATGTCTCAGGATTCACATTCTCAACACAGTTGGCAATCACCTGTGTCAAATTCTATTAGCAATCGTGAGAAACATGGCCATTACAATACCATTTCATCTTCCATCACAGACTCGAGAAAATCTGCTTCTTCAAATACAAGATCCTCTAGTCCGAGAAGACAGAGTTCTGGAGGCAGGTCAGACACGTCACCTCAGGATAGGTTTACGGGTTCGAAACAGAGCTCTGCTAAACGTGACCGAGATCTGAGCCCACGTCAAGCATCAAGTCGGGAGTCTGGCTGTACATCTGCTTCCGGTGATGAAGAATCAAGTAGAATTAAACCTCGTGATGTGGAGAGTGACAGACCAGGAACCAGTTGTCCTTATTCCAGCAGAAATCGTGATTCTGATCAATCATCAAACTCAGGAAGTGGATATTCTCGCCTGGACCACAGGTAACTTATGTTTACGATCACTCTTCTTCATGAGTCCATCTTTCTTTTGTAGCCAAATAATGGTGGCTCCTTAAGGCATGTCTGGATTTCATAAAACTCTTTTCTATGGCAACTGAGGTTTTATTGGTTAAAACTGCATGGCAGGTGATCATAGATATTTGTGCAAATGAAAGGTTTCTCAGCTACAAATGCGTTATGAAATCCACTCCAGTTGTTCGACTTAGTAAAGTCATTTCATTTTCTTATAGCAACTGCTGAAAGTGCTTATAGGTCACCCAAAACCAGACCCTGCGTTGTTCTTGAGAATTAAACACCCTTCTGCTGGGATAAGAGAAAAGTAGCTTTGAAATTTTACGACTGGAATGACTGACTCAATAAATTTTCAAAATTACTCTCCTCTTGGTCTGCAAATTATGCACATTTATTATGCAAAAATGTGATTTTTTTTTTACCTTTGAAAAGTGCAAAGATAGGTGTTGTGGGACAATTACATGTACTTACATGTGGTTTTTTGTTTTACAATTTAAGTACATGTACATGTAAGGATTCATTTAGGATATGCTCTGCTACCACTAAAACAATGGGAATTTAAAATGTCCTCTCGATAAGCACTGGGCCAATTTCAAGTATATTTGACATAAAGCATCTGTAGGGAATAGGGAGAAAAGTTTGTTAAAAGGAAGATGATCGGCCAATTTGGCCCGTGACCATCTTGGATTTTGGCTGACCTTTAGAAATGTCTTTAAAAATATTCTCTGAAACGGCTTGAGGGATCGATGCAAACCTCGTAAAATATGATCTAGGGCAAGAGCTGAACCAAGTTTGTTTGAGGGAACTTGATTTGCCAAATGGTTCGGCGGCCATCTTGGATGACCTGGTTTTCGCGAAAACGACTTCTCCAGAACCACTGAACGAATTGGGCCGAAATTTGGCAGATATGCAGTGCTGTAACTTAGTGAGTGCCCTGATGCAAATGCACTTGAAAATCACTAAGGGCACTTGGATATCAAAAGTCAGATGCCCTCATGAGCATACCAATTTTTGCTGCTTAAGAAAAATATCAGTGCCTTGAATATTTATAAATCTATAGTTTGTTGTTTTTAGCTCACCTGGCCTAAAGTGAGCTTATGTTGTGGCGACCGTCCGTTGTGTGTTTGTCCATCCATCCGTCCATCTGTCAACTTTTCCTTTAAACGACTTCTTTTCAAGAACCGCTGGGCCAATTTCAATTATATTTGGCAGGAAGCATCCTTAGGGCATAGGGATCCAAGTTGTTCAAATGAAGCCGATCGCCCAATTAGGCCACCGGCCATCTTGGATTTTGGATGATTTTTAGAAACGTCTTTAAAAATCTTCTCCGAAACCGCTTGAGGGATTGAAGGAAACCTCTTGAAATATGATCTAGGGTAAGAGTTCAACAAAATTTGTTCAAGGGAACTTAATTGGTCAAATAGTTCGGCAGCCATCTTAGTTGACCTAGTTTTAGCGAAAATAACTTCTCCAGAACCGCTGAAGGGATCAGGCCGAAATTTGACAGATATGATTAGGGATTAAGCGCCAGTAAAGTTTGTTCAAGAGAAGTTGATCCGTCAAAAACATGGCCGCTGTGGGCCAATCAGAATATAGCAGCCCTGTTGTTTGGCGGCCATATTGGACTTTTTTATTTGATGGATTTTGAGGCCGATCGATTCAAAACTCACGAAATATGATCTAGGGTAAGCGCTGAATCAAGTTTGTTCAGGGGAACTTGATTGACTAAATGGTTCAGCGGCCACCTTTAATGACCTAGTTTTCACAAAAACAACTTCTTCCGTAGAACCACTGAAGCGATCAGGCCGAAATTTGTGATATATAATTAGGAACTAAGGGCGATTGATGTTTGTTCAAGAGAAGTTGATTTATCAAAAAACATGGCCGCGGTGGACCAATCAAAATATAGTGTGTTTGGCAGCCATATTGGATTTTTTTATTTCATGGATTTTGAGGCCGCAATTCGTTTTATATAGGTTTTTGGCTATTCTGATCTCAAATTTGCAATTTTCGAAACTGTCAGATAAATGGTTTGGCAGCCATCTTGGATCATTTTCCCGCCAAAAGCTCCTATATTAAAACAATGGGAAATTCAAAATGTCTGCTCGAGAACTACTAGGCCGATTTGAATTATATTTGGCAGGAAGCATCCTTATGGCATAGAGATTTCATTTTGTTCAAAAGAAGCCGATCGGCCAATTTGGCCGCTGGCCATCTTGGATTTCGGCTGATTTTTAGAAATGTCTTTAAAAATCTCGTTCTCCGAAACGGCTTGGGGGAATCGATTCAAAACTTATGAAACCTCATCTAGGCAGAGGTAAGCCAAGCTTGTTTAAGACGACTTGATTGACCGAATGGTTCGGCAGCCATCTTGATTGACCTAGTTTTCCCGAAAACGACCTCCAGAACCGCTGAATGGATCAGGCCAAAATTTGGGAGATATGATTAGGGACTAAGGGCCATTAAAGATTGTTCAAGGGAAGTTGCTCCGTCAAAAAACATGGCCGCCATGGGCCAGTCAAAATGTAGCGTGTTTGGCGGACATATTGGATTTTTTTATTTGATGGATTTTGAGGCCCAAATTGGTTTTGTATGTGTTTTGGGGTATTCTGAGCTCAGATTTGAAATTTTCAAAACTGTCGGATAAATGGTTTGGTGGCCATCTTGGATCATCATGGTTTTCACGAAAATGACTCCTCCAGAACCGCTGAAGGGATCGGGCCGAAATTTGGGCCATTAAAATTTGTTCAAAGGAAGTCGATCCATCAAAAAAACATGGGCGCCATGGGGCAATCAAAATGTAGTGTGTTTGGCAGCCATATTGCACTTGCAAAAATGTCCACAAACTCATTTAAAAGACTGCTAAACCACCCACCAACAATTTTGACAAAAATTGTTGGTGCTCGAGGTGAGCGACACAGGCCCCTTTGGCCTCTTGTTATCTGATATCATGGCATAACACAAATGCAATTCCAGAATCATTGTCACTTTGAATGTTGATAAATAGCAGCTTCATTCAATGACTATTATTTTATAATAATGCAAGTATGTGTACTGATTTATTATTAGCTCACCTGGCCTGAAAGGCCAAGTGAGCTGATGCCGTTACAGTGACCGTCCATCGTTGCAAGAGAAGTTGATCCATCAAAAAACATGGCCGCCGTGGGCCAATCCAAACATGGCATGTTTGGCGGCCATATTGGATTTTTTTATTTGATGGATTTTGAGGCCCAAATTGGTTTTGTATGTGTTTTGGGGTATTCTGAGCTCAGATTTGAAATTTTCAAAACTGTCGGATAAATGGTTTGGTGGCCATCTTGGATCATTTTCCCACCAAAAGCTCCCATACTAAAGCAATGGGAAATTTAAAATGTTTTCTTCTGGAGAACTACCTGGCCGATTTCAATTATATTTGGCAGGAACCATCCTTAGGGTGTAGAGATTCAAGTTTGTTCAAACGAAGCCGATCGGCCAATTGGGCCGGTGGCCATCTTGGATTTTGGCCGGTTTTTAGAAGCGTCTAAAAATCTCTGAAGCCGCTTATGGGATTGATGCATACCTGATGAAATATGATTTAGGGCAAGAGCTGAACCAAGTTTGTTCAAGGGAACTTGATTGATCAACTGGTTTAGCGGCCGTCTTGGTTGACCTAGTTGTAGCGAAAACGACTTCTCCAGAACCACTAAAGGGATTGGGCCGAAATTTGGCAAATATGATTAGGGACTAAGGGCCATTGAAGTTTGTTCAAGGGAAGGTGATCCGTCAAAAAACCTGGACACCATGAGCCAATCAAAATATAGCATGTTTGGTGTCCATATTAGATTTTTTTGTTTGATGGATTTTGAGGCCGAAATTGGTTTAATGTGTGTTTTTAGGTATTCTCATCTCAAATTTGCAATTTTCGAAATGTCGGATAAATGGTTCGGTGGCCATCTTGTTGATAAAGCGCATTCTAGTTGAAATGCATATGGTCCAGGTGAGCGATACAGGCCCCTTGGGCCTCTTGTATGACATATTAGAATGCGGGCAGCCTAAACTCAATGAGGGCACTTAATTTTTACCATGCCCTGATTGCATTCACCTCAAAATGCTAAGTTACAGCACTGGATATGATTAGGGCCGAAATGCCATTCAAATTTGTCCAGGGAAAGTTGATATGTCCAAAAAAATATGTCCCCCTGAATCTATCAAAATACTGTTTTTAACGGACATCTTGTATTTTCTGCAAATTACCTATTAACTGGGCCAATTTTAATAAAACATCTTCACAGAAATTTGATTGGTAAATTTTTCCATCTTGTTATGTTTGGTTGCGCCAGTGGCCAATAATTGCAGGTGAGCGATACAGACCCCTTGGGCCTCTTGTTACGTGTCCATGCTCTGCTACCACAATCCTCACATCATGGTACATTCTTAACTCTATTTATTTTGATGACATCACACTTCCTGATTCATTTCAAGCTAAGCTCCACTCACTTTTTAAGTGGGATGGAAGTGATTTAAATATACAGGTACATTGTGTACATGGACACTGAATCCTGATCTCCTAGTTTCAAGGGAATTATACAGGGAAGATGTTGAATATTTTGAAACTATATAATGTGTAATTAGAATATGGCAGCAAAAGCTCCCAGTCAAATTAGTTTTAAAATATTCAACAGAATATTTAACACCTTGTGTCAACTTAACCTTTTAATTGTCAAACTGACCCAAAACAACTCTGCAGTGGTCTTGAGGCATGTCTATTAGCAGGTCAAGAGAAGAGTATTTTTTTAAATTAGCCACTGGAATAACTGGCTCAGTAACCGAGCCAGTCGTTCCAGTGGTAAATTTTCAAAAATATTCTCCTGCAAAAATGTTAAAATTTCTTGAAGTGTTGACCATTTAAACATGCTTAATTTATATAAGTAGTATTTTTAGCGCTTTGAGAACCCCAATTTCACATCAAGAGTATACTTACCACCCTGATACTCTATGATATTTCCTAAATATCGACCTAGTGTTGTTCTGCAACTTGATTTTGACTATTCTTAGTATGTCGGACACTGCCAAGTCGCCAGAGGATGCTCCCGGTCCTAGCCATTAGTAAATCTATTGATAAAAAATCTGCGTGTTGACTCGGATGGTGTTTCCGGGATTCGCGCTAACTCATGGATACGTCTTTATTAGGCTAGCTCCTTTTTGGGAGGCCTATATATTAGCCAACGCATGTTGTGCTTTGTATTTTCAGACACAAGAGCTGATATCTGAAGTGTATCCTTTATTTGAACAATATTTATACTTGGTTTCTGGGTCCAAATAATTTATTATGAGTTTGCAGAGGGGATTATTACCGTTGAGTTATTTATCTCTCTTAATGGTTTGCATAGGTTCATTGTGTTTGTAAAGTTCAACTACTAATGAATCTTTGTTTTGAGTGTGGAGTCTAAAATCTCCTCAAGTATTCAAGTTCAAATTCTAATTTCTCCCTTGTCTTCTTTAAGAAGAATGAGAAGTTTTTAGGATTTGTTTACATTCAGTCAGGCCCATAGTTTTTTCTATGGTCCTGGCTTATCTTTCATCTGCTGGTCAAAGTTTTCCGTATAGGATCTTATTAGCCTTCTGCAATTGTTTTTTGGTTTGTCATAACTAAAACCTAATTGTTTCCGTTTGTGTCGTTTCAGAGGGTAATTGAGAACAAATGCCCTGCCTGTCACCCTTTTGTGAAGGCCCGCTTTTTCCCCCATGACTGCACTAGGTGCAGTACGTACGGCCCCTTCTAAATTGCCATGTGTGTGAGTCATGGCCGGTGGAGGTTATGACTGATATTTTTACTCAGCAGGTGAAGGACTGGGCGGCAAACGAGAAGAGGCGTCTAGAAAAAGAGTGTGGTAAGAAGAGGAAGGCGTCCATGCCAGACATGGAAGCCTTCCGTGTTGAGATGATGGGAGAAATGAAGAAGACAATCACGGATCTTGTCCCGGAGTTGCTTCGCAGCTTGCTTCCCGGTTCAAGTTCATCATTGTCTTCCTCATTTGCTCCGGAACAGAGTGTTCCCGTCTCTGGGTCTGCATCTCCAACAAACCATAAACCTGGTGAACAACCAGAGGGCACTGCGACAGCAGTTTGAGGTGCTCCGCAGGGAGCATGTTCGAGCAGCGCCCCTGCCTTCCTTCCACCCTCAGCAGGCTAGACATGGTGGTGGCCTTGTCAGAGGCCAACTACCTATGCAGCGTCAGCCACGGCAACACCAGCGTAAGCCAGCTAGGGGGGAGCGCAGGCTCCTCCAGCACAACCCGCCAGGCAGCCCGTGTATCGAGGTGTGCGTGGCACTGGTAGAGGGGTGCAGCGTTCTGGTCGTGGGAGCCGAACCTGATGGGTCGGCTCTCACAGAGACCACACCAGTGCTACTAGGACAGCCACCAGAGACAGGGCTTGTCTTGCACTCCTCAGGTCCACCTCAATCCTTAGGTGCACCCGTGGGAGGCCATCTGGCCTTCCACATGCAAAAGTGGGAGCGGGTTACTCAGGACCGCTCAGTCTTGCGATGGCATTCACTCGGTTACCATCCAGACTGGATTTCAAACCAGCCATCGCGCCTGTCTGGATCCGATCTGGACTCAAAATCCAAGAGATCCAGATCAACGGTATAGAGGAAGAAATCCAAACCCTCATACTAAAACACGCAATTCAACCCGCACAAAAACATCCGGGTTATTATTCAACCGTGTTCCTAGTGACAAAAAGCACTGGAGGGTGGAGACCAATTCTCAACCTCAAACCTCTTAACAGGTTTATCCTCACACCAAGTTTCAAAATGGAAAATGTAAGAACAGTGTTAGCACGATTTAGGAAGGGAATGTGGACAGCATCAATAGATCTAAAAGATGCCTATTTTCACATTCCCATTGCGAAGAGTTTTCGTCGGTTCCTGAGATTTGCATTTCAGGGCCACCAATGGGAATTCAAGGTTCTTCCATTTGGTATATCGACGGCTCCTCAGGTCTTCACACGAGTGGTCCAAGCTATGACATCATACCTCCGCAGGAGACACATAGTACGTAGACGACTGGCTGTTAAAAGCACACAATCAAGAAAGTCTATCAGCGAATCTGGAGATAGTTTTGAAAACTCTTACAGATCTAGACTGGATAATCAACTTTCAAAAATCAGAGCTGACGCCATCCCAGAAGTTTGTTTATCTGGGCATCTTCTTCGATCTAGAGGTATGGTATGTTTACCCATCTCAAGAGAGAGTAGAAATACTCATCTTAGTCATACAGTCAGTGTGCAACAGTCATCATGTCCTGGCACGGGTCTACTTGAGAATGTTGGGGATGATGGTTTCTTTGGAACCAGTCATTCCACAGGAAGCCTTACGCCGGCGGCCGATCCAGTTATTTCTCATGACACAGTGGACCCAGAGTATGGGTTTCCTGGACTCAAAGGTGTCAGTGTTGGAACCTCTTATTCATCACCTTCAATGGTGGTTAAAGAGAGAGAATCTCCTGGTGGGGTTGACGTTGTCACCTCCCCACCCTCAGTTAGTGATGTACACAGATGCATCAATGGAGGGATGGGGAGCTTGCCTGGAAGAAAACAAAGTATCAGGGCTTTGGAATCGGGATCAGTCAAAAGAACATGTAAATCTGCTGGAAATGCGAGCGGTAGTCTTAGCCATGGAACACTTCCTAGAGAAGGTCAAGGGTAAGAGTGTTCTGGTTCGATCAGACAATACAACAGTAGTGACTTACATAAACCGGCAGGGCTGAACGAAGTGGCCCAGTCTCTGTATGATGACATGGAAACTGCTTTGCTGGTGCCTAGATCATGGGATTTCCCTAAGAGCAGTTCATATTCCGGGAAGGCTACAACTATTAGCGGACTCATTGAACAGAAGAATGAGCATTTTTTCTATGGACTGGCAACTAAATCACTATGGCGGACTGTCTGTTCAACCACTGGGGCAAGCCCAACATAGATTTATTCGCAACGAACAAGAATGCGAAGATGATGACATACATCTCTCCGGTGTCAGATCTGAGTGCTATCGCAATAGATGCATTAGCTATCAGCTGGGAGGGAATGTATGCATACGCATTCCCGGCAGCAATCCTGATTCCAAAAGTTCTCCAGAAAATCAGGGAGCAGGAATGCCAAGTGCTTTTGATCACCCCAAATTGGCTAAGGCGATCATGGTATACGGATCCCTTGGACTCTCTGGTCTGCAATCCTATTCCTCTGTCTCTGATGGACAACATAATCTTCCAGGGCAAGGCCTTGCACAACAACCCATCAATGTTCCAATTGACTGCATGGATGTTGTCAAGGAATCAACAGTTAAGGAGGGCTTTTCTGAGCAAGCAGCCATTTCTCCTTCGATCAATACTCACCATTCTGTTACTTCTGATATACAGCTGGCCCTGACAGCGGCTCTAGGATTATAGACTTAGAAAGCTTTACCGACTCCTGGGAACCGGGTACCCGGCTCCCCACTGCCGAGTACCCGTTTACCATAGAGCTCATTCTTGTTTGCATAGCAACAGGTGCAATACATGCTTTTCGCATTAAGGATTTTAGTGTTTTTTAAAAGAATCTAAGTCTTTAATCAGTGATAGTTTGTGTGTTCTGAAAGGATAACTAAGGACTATGGAGAATACCGCCCAAGACAACCAGGTTGTATTGTTCTTTATATCCATAGTTAAAAGACTTAGGTCTCTAAATTTCGTTGTGTCACATGTTCCAATTTCTAACCCCATAGAATCTGGGACGTGTGCTAGCAACGATATATGCCAGACGATCGCCTTCTTTAAAACCCCAACAGGCGATCGGCAGATATGAAAATAGGTGTTTGCTACGGTATTTCTAACACGAATATCGGCTGACGTCGTTCTCCGTAGAATCCGAGCGGGTGACGTCACACCCGGTCGCTCGGATGTTTATGTGAAGAAAATTTTTTTCATTAATTCGCGCATCTTGTTCTGGGTGCTGCGTACTAAAAAATGGTACCGGAAACTTTAGAATGATCAAGTTTACGTGCGATCACGATCGGTTTGCAATGATCGGTGGTTTCAAAATTCTTGAGTAGATGCGTGGTCTGCGGTTTTACCGTGTGAGACAGCAGTTGTTATACATTTTGTTGTTTTCTTCACATATCGTGCTGCGTTCGTAGGAGTATAATTTATATTGATTAGTAAATATACCCTGAATGCTATGCGATATGATTCCTGGAGCCGTTACACATCCTGTAGGATCTATTATGGGTGTGTTGTGCCCGCCGCGTTCTTGTCGTCATAATCAATGCGATCGTTGTTGTAACGTGGCGGGGTGCGGTGCGGGAGGTTACGGTTAATTTATGAGTCAAAATATTTGAAAATTAATTGTCTGCCTTCCATCCGTGTCTCGTTCCGCTTGTTTATTGTAGGTTTGTGCTTATTTTATAGGCCAAGCCAGCCCCGCCATCATGTGACGACTGCCATAAGTTTGTCCGTGTAATGTTCAAGGACCATGTCTGTTTTAGGTGTGCCCTGTGTAATATAGATCATAGGTGTAATGTTTGTGCAGTGTGGTCCGTCGAAACGATGGTTAAGTTCCTTGCCCAGAAGGACTTGGCTGGGTCTGACGCGGGGTCAGGCGGTCCGAGAGGAAATCGTGGAGCGCCCGGTTCGGCCGGTGGGGGTGCTCCACGTCCCCAGCTGGAGGTGGCGGAGATGGCACCGCCGGCGGGGTTTGGTCCGGCTATGCAGGGTTTTCTGCATAGCGTTCTGCCCACGCTGGTGTCGTCCCTGCTACCAAAGGTTGGGGGGCAGTTTCTCCCCATGCCTGGTACGGATCCTGTCTTCGGACAGGATTCTGGACTGGTTACCGAGGGGGCCGTCTCGTACGGCCCCCTGGCGGGTCCGTCTGGCTTCGGCCAGACGGGTTCTGTCTCTCTGCGGCCACCTCCGGGTGGTCCAGTAGCAGTGGCCGGTCCGTCAGGTGTGGGAGCCGTCCGCCAGGACGGCTCCACGGTTTATTCGTCTAGTGACGGCTCTTCGGAGTCTGAAGACGATGAGGCCGAGGAGGAGAGGTTGCTGCGGCCCGTGAAGCCGCATGTGGAGAATATGGAGGTTGATTCCGTCCTGGACGGAACCGGCCTCCATTTGTCTGGTTTGGCGCAAGCCAGGTCAGCGGCTCCGCCTGCGGCTGAGGCCAATCCGTTACCGTGCACCGGTTCCGCGCGGCTTGGTTTGTCACCAGCCGTCAGGGGAACCGGTGTGCCGGGCCAGGCGTGGTACTCACCTATCTCGCCTGGTCCGGCAGCCGGACATGGGGTGCCGTTGGCGCCCGTGGCCGGCTATGGTTCCGCGACAGTTACGGGTCCGTACGGTTTTCCGTGCGGACCTACCCCATGGACCGGAGTGTTTCATGGGGTGGCGGCGGAACCGTGTGGTAGCGGAGTGCCTGGCGTGTCAGCCGTGGCTCCTGGCCGGGAGGCCATGGCTGGCAGACCCGTAAGCATGTCAATGGGTGACGTGTTTGCGGGGGTATCTTCTTCGGAGTTAGACTGGTCTGATGCTCTGGCGTGGCTAGCCAGAGTTGACCCGTCTGTGGTTTCGGCCACGGCCGATGAAGATGCGCCCCGTCCGTCGATTAGGACGGGGATTTTGCCCGCGGCCCGGATCCAGTCAGTGGGACTGGATCCACGGTTCATTGATTTGTTGGATGCTATTTATAGTAAACAACTAATGACCAAGGGTCAGCTCCCTGCGGCCTCCAGGGAGGTGCGGGCAAGGTGCCGTATTCCGCGGGGTGAATACGACAGGTATGGTGTAGTCCCGTCGGTCACGGAGGATGACCGATGGGTACTGGGCGTCCAGAGTGCCGGGTCGGGTGGTCCCGGTCCGGCACTAGTGGATAAGGCCCAGGTACACCAGGAAGAAGTCCTGGCCCTATGCGATGAGGGTGTGAGGGCAGCCATGAGCGCTGTCAATCACTCCTATCGTCTACTTCAGTCGGTGTGGGCTGAAGCGGGGGCAGGCCACCCTGTGCCACCTGTGGCGCTATCGTGCGTTAATGACGGCTTGGTGCTGTCAATGGACGCATTGGCAAGGGTGCAAGCGCGTGTGACGAAGTCCAGGAGGCAAATGGTCATTGACCATATGCGTCCGGCTACGGCAGTCAGGGAGCGTCTTCTTGGGACGCCCCTGACAGGGCCTAGCATCTTTGGTGGCCAAGCGCGGGCCATCTTAGAGGACACCGCCAGTATTGCGCAGAATCGGTTAGCGGTAAATCTCCAGCTAGAGCTGGTGTGGCAAGCGCACGCACTAGGGGCTGTGGGCAAGCCGCTAACCGGACAGCCTTCAAAGAAACAGAAAAAGCATAAGGGCAAGGCGAAAGCCAGGCCTATTGCGACGTCTGTTTCGGCTGGGTTCTCGGAGCCGCCGCCGGCGAAGAAACCCAGGAAGGCTGTAGAGGCGCCTACCCTCCCCAATGTTGCTCCTGACCGCCCTAGAGGTGGTAAGGGCAAGGGGAAGGGTAAGGGTAAGGCCTCAAAGGGCGGACAGAAGGGGCCGAAGCGTACCTGAGGGTACGCAAGCTCCCTTCATATCCGCCTGGACCGCACCTGTGCGACAGGAACAGCGGTGCCAGTTATACCCGTCGTACCTAGAACGAAATGGTTCTCACTCTCTCTCGTTAAGAAAGGGGGGGGGGGGGCGGACTGCGAGCCGGACAACCCCGTTAGACGTCGAGGCGTCTATGGTGGGTGGAAGGCTCATGCGTTTCGTCGAGGTTTGGCGAGGTGTGACGTCAGACAGTCTGGTCCTGGGATGGTTATCCCAGGGTTACATGCCGGAGTGGTAGGACTTTCCGCCACAAAATCTGTCTTTGGCACCAGTCTGGACACCCGTACCAAGGGAGCCAGACAAGTTAGAAGCCGTTCAAAAGGAAGTGTCGGGTTTGCTTCTGAAGGGAGCAATAAAACCAGCAAACCGGAACACTCCAGGCTTCTATTCAAACATGTTCCTTGTCCCCAAGAGCACGGGGGGATGGAGACCCATACTCAATCTCAGGCCATTAAATTGGTTTATCCATACGCCTCGGTTCCAGATGGAAACACCGAGGTCGGTAATGGCGGGATTGAGGAAAGGAATGTGGTGTGTATCGATCGATCTGAAAGATGCATATTTCCACATTCCGATCAATCGGAGTTGGCACAGGTTTCTGAGATTTGCGTTTCAGAATCAAGTATGGGAGTTTACAGTTCTCCCGTTTGGCCTGTCGACAGCTCCGAGGGTTTTCACAAGAGTGGTCCTTGCGGTGACAGCGTTTCTCAGAAAAGAGAACGTGGCGCTACACACCTACATAGACGACTGGCTGCTCAAGGCAGACTCGGCAGCCAGGTTGAACGTGGATACTGCTCTGACTCTGAAGTTACTTTCAGATCTAGGCTGGATAGTCAACGAGGAGAAATCCGAGTTGACACCCACTCAACATTTCGTTTATTTGGGGATGTGATTCGACCTCGAGGAGGGCAGGGTTTACCCGTCAGAGCCCAGAGTGGTGTCTCTGTTAGCCATCCTCGGGAGTTTTCGAGTGGGAAACCACATTCAGGCAAGGCGGTTCCTTCAGATGCTGGGCATGATGGTCTCCATGGAGCAGGTTATCCCGTACGCTGCTCTAATGCGAAGACCTATCCAGTTGTATCTGATGTCTCTGTGGAAACAGAGAACAGAACCCCTGTCAAAACTGGTGCCAGTTTTGGAGCCGATAATATCGCATCTTCTATGGTGGAAACAGCGTCAGAATCTCCTAATAGGGGTTTCGCTGCACCTACCCCACCCCCAGCTGTCCGTTTACACGGATGCATCGCTGGAAGGGTGAACATCGTCGTGTCGTG